>MU966721.1:0-42452 GCA_036418165.1 Cooperia oncophora
CATTTATTGAGCGACTGATATTGATTGTTGTGCTCAGTATATATTACGATTTTTACTAGTTCAGATGTGTAGGTTGTTTGACTATCAACGAACACGGAGTTGTCATATCATGATGGGTCCCTAATGTGATCTTTCTTAATTCCAGTTAATATCTTTCTTTCACTGTATATTGTGTAAATAGCCATTTCTGGCGGGATTCCAAAGTTGGGTATTCAGAATAAATGAGTTATGCGAGTTCATGTTGTTGTCTGAGAAGTGAGAAAGAAAAAAAACACACTATCCACCTTTTAAATTATTAGCCCTTCCTGTTTTGTAAGACTCCAAAATCTGGGATCTCCTTGAGCAGGATACCCATGCGTCGTCCTGATCAGCGTTATCCAGCGCGCTCTGGCGAGGGCGATGCTCGGCTATAAGCGAGTGCCAGGGAAATCTGCAGCGGGGCAAGTCGTACGTTGGGTGTACTAGCGAAGGGGACTCGGCCTGTCCCGTTTAAGGTGGGCTGTGTAGCCCGCCTCACTTCGCTTGACGGAGATTTTTTTTTTCGGGGAAACGAGAATTCTGGGAACGTAAGTGCAGAAAGTGGTAGGAAGCTTGAAAATCTGCGATGATGGTTGATAGGATGGGGAGGGGGGTAGCGGAGGGTTCCTATTGGGACGCTTTGAGGGATGGGTCGTGGATTTGGGAGACCGGATGCACTACGTGTGAAGCCTAATAGTAACCACCACCACAAAATGCGCAACATGAAAGTAAATGGAAATTCTGTACTAACGTGGTGTTGTGAGCAAGGGTTAGTCAAAAGCACAAGTTGTCCGAGCCATTTTCCCGGAACAGTGTGCTCCCAGTGATCGTCTCCCAATCAGAATACATTCCGGGGGTCGTACTTGTTCGTTGGGAAAAGGGACAACATTCAAATTTCCCCAATCGCGAGAAAATTTTCGTTGGTGGTTGACTTTTCTGGGTTCTTCCCATTTCACGCTTGCAAAGTATGCCCTGCAGCTGAGGCTCATTGTCAGGGCAACCATCCGACTAATTACTGAGAACTGAAATCAGCAGTTAATTGGTGACGTCCTCCAGCCCCAACCGCCCCTCCGTGCTAACTTAGCACCACCTTTTTCTGAAAGAAACGAAAGTTGGGTGTTTGGCAAAATGGGAAGAAGTGGGTGGTAGGAGCTTGGGAAAAGTCAGGAAGATAATATGTTGGATAGGAATGGAGTCGTATCAGATGAGCAGTTCGGTGGGAGGGTTTACCAGAACTTTTGAGGGGAGGTTGTACTGACACGGTCACTTCACAAGTCCCGAAGCTGCAACTTGTTCACCAGATCCTCACTCTTGGAGCGCGCATTTGAGCAAACGAGTGCGACCTGGTTTAGACCACTGGACTTTCCCAGGACTACTCTAGCAGGAAATCCAATGCTTTATCGATATTGGTCTGAGTGTGTTAGGTGGTAGGTCGCGGCGCTATTTCGTACTTGAAATGCATGTTGAGCATTCAGTTCCGTAAGTGTTACTATATTTCTAACCAGTAGTGCACAGCTCACGTGATGGTAGCTACTCGCTTTGCTGCTCAGAACGTTTCGTACCAATTGGTAATGAGCTGGAATTCAAAGGTGTAGTGAGGTGGGGGCGGGGAGTAATCGGATGGAAATCTGTGAAAATACTCAACAAAGAAGGGGAAGAGCAGGAACAAATTCACAAGTGTGACAGGCGTGCTGTACTGACCTACACGAAATTCGATAACCCGGTTCAATTGGCACATAATTTCTGGACTACCATTGATTGTAAGAAGGTTGTTCAATTATTCAGCTGCGCTCTTTTTGGTGACTTCATCTACACAATCTGCTGTCAAGAGAAGCACTTAACGTGTGATTTCATGGGCATAGGCCGTGAGTCTGGGCTAGCACCAGCTAAAAGTGAGAAGTGGAGTTCGCGGATCATTACCGCTGAAGGTTAGTGTTCTGTTGCTCTTACTCTTTTTCTTTTTAGTTTATTTCGCTTTTCAAACTACCCCTCAGAACCTGAATTTCTTTGGACATTGTTTAGTAACCGAAATTGTAACTGAACAGGAGCTACCATGTTTACGCGTTGTTGTTTGAATTCTACTGACCTGCATAGAATTGTTTTCTGGCGCAATAAAATGAGGAATGGCAGCATTATCGAATCGAAGATGCTATGAGAGGTAGCGTAAAGGTTGTGAAGACAGGTCTAATCCCAATTTAGCGCTCATGCCAGGCGCGGGCGATCAGGAGAACAGCGGTATTTCGTCAGTCCTGTCCAGACTGATCGGATTGGCAGCACCGTGTTTCGACCGTGGGCGCTAGGGATTTTAGACAGGCTGGTCTGCTCGAACTTCGGTTATACATGCCTATTGTTGCCATTCTATGACCTGAGAACGCTTGGCGGTCAAGTTTGCGGCCACGTCGCGACGCGGACATACATCAGCGCGTAGCGAATTACGATTTTCTTGTTACAGTACCCCACGACACTGACAATGATAAAGTGCGCGATTGTGGCTGCGGCCTCACTTGCTGAGGTTTGTATCCTACAGCGAGGTAGCGAGCTTCTGAGCAGCCGGGGGCTTTGGGTATCGTCGGTAGATGCTGCACCTTGATAACCGTTGAAATTTAATTCAATAAACAGCCAAATGGAAACTTTTATTAAGTAGTATCTATGCAGGTAGTAAGGCCAGACTGAATCTATTCGGTAACATCCGAGAGCGAACTAAAAAGGTGGCAAAATCGAGAGTGAAATCGTGGGACGGCTTTTTTTATACACACGAAAACGACTAGTCTGGCAAACTCGGTTTTCCCAGAATGAACTGTCAAATTCAGATCGAAACTCTCATGTTCCTGAGGAACTTCTGTGAGCCCTCAGTTAGTGTTGGATCACCAATGAAAGATCTGCGAATCGGATGCAATGTAAGAGACATGCGACCTGAGGGAGAAACGCAGTAAAATAAGGGTTGGGTTGAGGTGGTCGAGGCGTTGTGCGCAGCTCGTTAATCCTTCAGCAGAGAGACTGATAGGTTCGGATGCAACGAGGCAACGAAATCATGCAAATTAATATTCCTTGGTAGGGTCTAGTTCAAAGCTCGACAGCGCAAGTAGAGCGCGAATCGGAACGAAGTAATGAGTAAGTATGAAATTCCAATCAGATGATTTACCATCATAATAAAGAATAGAAACTACACAAATTATTCTGAAAAGAAAAAGCTAAAAGTCAATAATGAAACCTTTTTAGAATTGAATACAAGCGCTCGGAGTGTGAACGGGTCTTAAGAAACCTAGCGCTAAACAAAATGAGGACTTACACAGGTGTGGATCCAATATCACGGGCGATGAGCGAGTTGTGCGGAATGCACTGGTCAGAAATTCATGGCGAAGGCCAGCAGTAAGCCCTCTTATTGTTGTTGAAGAATGCTGAGAGAGGAGCGTATATAGAAGCGGCCACTAGTTTAGAGAAAGAAGTGGCGTGATAGAGGGACTATTAACTGTTTTTTGGTAGGGAAAATATTCAGCTGTTTTAATAGAACGCGGTCAGTTGCGAAAGAAGGAAGCCAGGGGAAAAAAAATACGGAAGAAATATAGATAAATATAATCAGTGAGGAAAAAAAGAAAGATACAAGCAAGAACTAAGAAAAAGAGAATAAAACATAAAAAAAGTGAAATAATAAGAATAAATAGAGAATCAATAGCCAAAATATTCGGGCAGGGCTGAAACCACAAAAATGTAGAGCGAAATGGAATCAAAGGATTAAAAAAATGGTACAAGAAAAAAATAGAAAAGAAAAAACATAAGTGAAAAATGGATTGATTGGATACTTCTTGTTAAGGCCAAAAATTAAATAACAAAGAAATCATAATAAGTGAAGCAAGTTTATCTATGAGGGAAGAGCTTGAGGGCAAAGTAACACTAATTAATTTGGGCAACAAGCATTGAAAATTTTTCCTCAAATGGTATGGAATTGTTACTTTCCCGAGCAAACAAGTCTTCATGGTATATGGGAATAGACTGGCGGATAGTAAATATTTATGAGAACTTGCTGCCTTCTCTTCCACAGCTAATGACCAAAGATAGTAATTTGAAACCATCGCATATGATTGTTGTGTTGTAGTGTGTGTTGGACACTAATTCGCGTTTTTCAAATATCTTTTTCTTTTTCTCCCAGGTTTTTTTTCGCCTATCTCGGTGCAAACCATCAACCAGTGGCTCGTTGTAGCTCTTGGACGCTTTTTTGCTTCGTGGATTTTCCCTGCGCAACTTGAGCAGTCTTGTGCAGATCTTGTTCCATACCATCTGAGATCACACTGGGCAATGCCGCAGTCGCGCCTCCACAACCACGCCCACTTGTCAGCGGAACTATGAATTCTTATTTTATGTTATTACTTTTGTTTCTATGAATTTTTTGCCCGTACGCTGAACAAAACAAGGATGTGGCGCCAACTCATGCCCATTTGTACCAGATAACCTCAGCGCCGAAATGAATGCCATATTCGTGACAAGGACGCGACTCTATGGGCGATATCCTACAAAAAATTGTGAGTTGATCGAGGAGCGACAATTAGTTGAAATTTGCCGATTCTCTATTCAAAATGTTTCACGGAAGAAGCAATTTTCATGCTTATTTCGACCCGAAATTCATCTCAGAAATGATTATAAAACAAAAAAGAAACACATTTAAAGTGCCATAGTACCAATCTAAAAGCGGAGCGAGATTCGTGGTCAACCGTGGACCACATCATCGTTAATGTGCTAATGTTACTTCAACCTCTATACGAAATTTTCCGTTAATCATTGATTTTAGTGGGTAATTAGTGACTCACAGCGAAAAAGGCGCGTCTAATTCTCAGTGGAATGTATCTATCGTTCACAAGTCATTCATCTATCACCTCTTCTTTCTCTTATTCATGGTTGAGATGTTGGCATGCAACTCTGAAAGACGAAGAAAAAAAACGCATTGAAACATTTCCGAGCCGTTGAGACGTCACGAACGTCATGTCATATTGCTGTCCATGCATACAAAATGCCATTAAAATCGTCATCCTATCATCTTTTTCTCAGAAAACTAATCAATACGGGAAGAATCAGTTAAATTCCACTGAGAACTAGGCATTTTCGGGTTGAGGGGATGTCAATGGGTACGAGTGTGTGCATGAGTTTGATCAGCAGCGAATGCCACCATCTGCTTACCTACTGGAAATGATTTGTTACAGCAATTGCCGTAGGGTCTCATCATAACATTTCAGTGTGAATAACTGGCCGTTCACGCCCGACACCCTCGGATACGCTCTGGGATTTTTCATTTGAGCGTCTTATTTCTCTCATAGCTATCGGTTTCTCTTCAAATAATCCTCAATTTTGAAATTACGTCAAATTCATGACATCGGACGAATCAAGCATTTCCTCCTCAATACTACAGCAATACTGATATATTTTTATTCGTTTTATTATCTTTAATTTAACATATTGCGAACCGCCCTTCGAATATCTCCGCATCACTTCATCGCGTTTCAAATCGATAATCAGTGATTTCATTTTTTTGTCTGAAATATGTGTACTGCTTGTCCGAAGGGTGCTCTGATGACTCTACTACATGAAACGGGTGCCAAATAGACCGATATGAAACAGCGCAGAGAGAAAATACATATGTGACACACCATGTGTGTCATGCTGTCTGGAACTTGACCAAATAGTGGCGAATTTAGTAAGTAGCTGAGGCATTTCGTTCCTTGCAGAGTACCACAAGTAGAACAGTAATGTTCATTGTATTGAAATGGGGGTGACCAGATGAAAGTACCATTGTATCAACCTTCTCCAGTAACTTGAGATGAGAGGAAAGTAATGGTACATTTTGGGCGTAAATTTCATTCCTTTATTAATTCTACAACGCCAGCGAATCATTCAAGTTACGCCTCACTGATACCACTTGCCTTCTACGTATTTGTGGTAGGTAGCAGACGTCTTGCATGATGAGCTGGGACCTGAGGAGGATATCGTTTCCCTTCAAGATGTCCTGAAAGATTTTAAACGTTTCGATGTCAGAAAAAGGGAACCTTGGGGACCATTTGGACTTGCCGGGCAATCCTCCTGCATTTGAACTGGGTCCCGGACATTTTCAACTGACGCACCGTCCAGCACCGTTTTGCAGCACGCCCCGCCCATTGTGGGCGGGGCTCAGATTACCTTGTGTGAGCTCTGCAACTGTTGGCCCGTGCCACATCCACCCCCATAATGATTCGTATCCTGAAAGGATGTCCCCAATTCTTCAAGCGCCGCTTCACACAAAACAAACATTACCCAACACACACACACACACACACACACACACACACATCACATCACACACACCACACACAAAACACACACACACATACGCACGCACACGCGACCACGCACACGCAACTTTTCGTCTTCAGCTATACTATCACAGTCGTCACTCCTCTGCACTTGCATAGTCCACCATGCTCAGTGCGAGCTGCGTGCGGTGCAGGGTAATCGCCCGCACTCCGTAACTGCACCAATCCGTTGAACAGGACAGTTGACATTACTGTATTTATATTCCTTTGCGTCGTTACTCGCTTTCTATCACTTTTTGAATGTCGCACTACGCGTTTTCACACGAAAAGGAGCCTGAGAAGGCCTGTCACAACCAGCACCCAGGTGCGCATGCTGCCACGCTCCTTCTCGGCCGACACGCCCACATATTCAAGGCACAGAGGATGAGACTGTACGTACGAGTAATGACAAGCTGTCTTTTGAAGAGGAGACCAAGATTCGGCATATTCAACTCTGTACACACGCCATCATACGCCCCTCCCTCTTCCGATTCACTTGTGCGGAAAGCTTAGGTTACCTTGTAGTGTGGGCGTGGCCTACCAAACTTGGATGTTAGGTGAGCACCTACTCGTGACGCTACATCCATTCCGCCATCTGCATTCGCACTTTTGCAAGCATTTTTTTCACTAGTCTCCCCAATTTTCGGACGGTCTACACACAACACACAAACATATGAAACATACAAACAGTACACACCACCAACACACACACATCTTCTGCTTTACATATGCACATAAAGAATGATAGGTGGTCGTTGAAGAGAGCAACAGCTCTAGGGCGTCACGGATGACGAAGGGTAATCCAATCGCTGGTCAATGGTTCGTTATTCGACGCTTTGCAATGTGTGGTCTAGTGATGTCATGCTGGAAACGTATTTCGACTCGCTCTCTACGCGTATCTTGGAGATGAGTGGTCAAGTTTCACAGATGGGGCACACCGACGTTGTTGCTGCCGCTCAATCTCGTACCCTCACTCGTAGACCCCAGTCTTTTTCTTCGCATAAGCACCAAACTCATGACGTCTTTGATCACGTCGAATTTCATTACTTCTTCTTTTTACTCGCTCATTTTGTCGGGGTAAATGATAAGTGAATCGTAATTCACAGCGCTGGTGGACCACGCGTGTGGCGTCGCGCCTGCAAATGACGATGTTTCCATGTAGTAGATAGCAACAACAGGCAATTCAGAACCGAAAGTAGACATGAATTCCTAGGATGAAGGGGTCTACATGAAGTCCGGTGCTCCAATCAACAGGTTAACACGAGTTAAGGGAACACCGCGCCCATCGCCGCGCGCGGCGTAGCGGCAAATTGCGATTCTTTTACCCGTCTTCCTATTTTGTCAAACCGCTGGATAAGGGAAAGTAGATTACCCACACCTCGTTCCCGCTAATTACGTTGTGGGAACCACCAGTGTGGACACTCGAACTTAATAAAAGGGGTGGAGCATTCGCTTTGATCAATCTTTTTTTTGAGGTGCGGACGCATTCTTCTTTTACTCTGAATCGTAGTGGCTTATTAAACGCGTTATGGCCTGCACAATGTATGGCAGGGCCAACCGAGGTGCAGTTCAGTGTTCCCATCCTCCTAAACAGTTCTGATGCTAGTTTACCGTTCTCGGGGAGAAATAGGCTTAGTTAGAAGCCGAAGCCGATCTAGTATTCGACCTCCGGACTGTTCCCGTGGTAAGCGCGCCACTTCCCAGCCAGGTTTATGGTGGCAGGGTAACCGACATCCTTCTACAAAACTCCCACAGATTTATCGAAGATTTCCTAGGCAGAGGAGAGAAATAGGCAAGAAGCTAGGATGCCGTGATTGTGCCAATGTCGATGGATACGGTAACATTTGCAGCGAAGTGCTGACTCTGACAAGTCATATCAAAGTAAACATACAAGTACATATGTTGTGTAGAGCTTCCATTTTTGTATCGAGCTATAATCGGAATGCCCGGGTAACTCCTGTCAACTCCTGACTGGGAAATCTCTGTTGAAAACCCACACGCGTGAATGTGCCTTCGCAACCTAAGGGATCATTTGCAGAAAGAAGTACTATTCAGTTTCCAGAGCACTACTCTAAGGTAGCTGAGCGATGACGTCACTCAATGACGTGACTAGGAATAAATCTTTCTCAATTGCTTGCCCCGTTCTTGTCCGTTTGTGCACCTCCTCCCCGGCGAATAATTTTGTCGTGATTTTCATTTCCCCGTCATTTATGGCTAATCATAACTGGTGGTAGATTTCCGGTTCTTTTTTAAATATCGGAAACGCTAGGACGACGAAGCATTCGAAGAATCAAAGGGCTAATTATGAGTCTTGAGCCACGTTAAGGCTCCCGAGGACGATGATCTGGTCGATACGCTGGGCTTCTAATAAGAGTTCCTCGTGAAAATCTCGTTGGCGCAGAATTATTATCAGATTCACGGCAATGCCGAGGGTACATGAAGAGAGAAGCTGGGAGTAACTTCAACAACACTTCTTACAAATCGGCGAAACAGGTTCTTTTTTGATATCGGGCGGGAAGGAGTGCAGGAGAGTATTTTCCTCATAAGAAGCCGATGAGGAAGTGTTAATTCGAGGCCACGCTTCCTCTGAAGCCACGATTTTAGCGAATGTACTTTCAGCTCGTTGGAAGCCGTCTGTCATGCTAGTAAGTCACTCAGTTATAGCCCCCCAAGATGCTCTACACGCTATGTGCCCTGTTCAGATCCCTGGTGATAAATCTACACACCTAGTCTATAGTGTGACTTCTTGGGAACACCTCATAGGCATGGGGAAATCTGTGCATCAACCTTCTCGGAAAGATTTGATACCAACAAACCAATCGACCCTGGAGGGCGGAGGGGGGTTGGGGAGGTGGGTATGAAGTTCGCCAAAGGTCGGCTTCGGAGAGCTCAGATCTGGATTTGAGTCTCAACAGAGCTAATGACGTATGTATGCTGTGACGTTTGTCAGTGAACCTCCTGTCCTACCCATGGCCCGCACGGACGTACCATATTGCTGACAGTCATTAGCCCGTAAGAGGTTATAGGCGTAAGCAGGAGGTAGAATGTGTGACTTACGGACTACACAGAAGGGATTAGCGCAGAATTTCATTTCCTGCTGGGGTGGGAGGAAAATTCAATAAAAAGTAATTCAGAATCGGCAACACAAGCAGGCTTGCCTCTGCGTATACTCTTCAAGGGCTTATCGTTGGGATCCCAAGATAGGTCGTATTCGGTCGCTGGAGAGAGGAGGGAAGTCTTCGCCTTTGGGGGGGGGGCATCTTTTTGCTTGCTGACTGTGCATTATATAGCCCCTCCCCTCCCCCGTTCCGACAGCAGTTTTTGGAGAAAAACTAGGTAACGTGGTAGAGAGATGAGAAAGTTGGTGAAGATGTTGCCTAGGATGGGGTGTGGAGAAGGGGTGTCGTACCAGTGGAGGAAAATCTAGTTGGAGGGGGGGGGAGTGGGGAGAGGTCCTGCAAAATGTTTTCCAAGCCAGCAGATGCCCTGACTGCAAGATATGCTATCCTATAATGAATGGAGGCAGGCTGAACTCGAGTCTTACCATGAATTCCGCTTCCCAAGTATATCCTTTGCGCGGATGTTCTTCATCTTTTCCGGAACTTTTTGAAATACTACGGCACCCCATTTTTGAAGAAGATAAAATATGGCTTTTCCATCCCCCCTCTGTGCACCCCAAAACACCCAAATCGACACATCGCCCCGTAATGCCATCTTAGCGGAAGCGTTCTCATTTCTACTCATTGTTAGGTCGTAAATGACTTAGGCTAAACTCTAGCAGTACTATATGATTCTCTCTCGCGTATACTTCAACATCGGATTGGTGGTCCGTTTGTCACCGGGGGAATGGGGGGGGAGAAGCAGTGGTCAGCGCTATGAGAGAGTGTGCGGTTTGAAGAGCCATGCGAAGCTGCGCGATCGATGCAAGCCACCAAGCCTCCAGCCATATGTAAATTTCACCATTTCACACTCCGATCACTCATTTTACTGGTCAGTTCTACCAGTAACCATCTGTGATTCGGCCACCATTACTCATCCTCACCGCACTACATGCGATTTTAAGCAGAAATCTTCAAAAAAATTTCTAGAAATTCGGGTTCTGTTCCAAAGCCGCTACATATGAGCGATAATTGGGAGACCTCCTGGCGACATTCCTTTTTGAAGAAGCTTAGGGTAGAGTTGATATTTTGGGGATATTTTTTATAGACTTATCTGCCGCTAATCACTTTATGATGTGTAAGGATCGACTTTGTAGCTTTGGTCACAGCGCTCACACGGCGCGTAAACATTTCTTTCCAATACAAATCGACTTGGTCATAGGATCTACACAACTTTTACAATTTCTCAGTACGATATTGGTTTACTTTAACATTAATGTTAAGATCTATAGAACAATAGGCTGACATTTGAACCAGAAAACACTTTTCTTCTTTCCGGTTCAACAACGATTCTTCAACTTTGATCATTATCGTGAAAACAAACTTAACGGCTCGAGTCTCACGGAAATCTGTTTGCATAAGTGATGACTGACGACTAGCGTGCATACCATAGGAAAATTGCCTCAATCGTTTTCTTCATAGTTCAGTTCCTATTTTCTCGTTTCCGTACAATTATAATGCTGCAACGAAGGTGCATAGAGTGTGTTGAATAGCTGGACGAGTTTTCGCGTCATTGCGGCTGCTTCATAGAGAGACCTGCCAGAAAAATTAAAACGTTCTAGTTGAGGTGTATTGTGGGGTCGAAAACGGGTTTTTAATCGCTATTCGAATGATATCAATTGTCATTACTGCACCATACATGGTGGATTGCACTATTTCTCACACATCCTACTTTATCTGTCATGATTTGGTTTTGTAACTTTACTGCTTTGAAGTGTCAAGTAAACTGTACCAACTCCTCTGCGCCTGTGTTTATAAGAAAAGCAGGGCGCAGCTGGAGTTGCGCGGAGGGGCCTTTAGCACTTTCGCTACTTTCAATTGTTGTGTTCATTGTTTTTGAAGAATTAACAGACGTTCCTCACTAGGGCACATCACCGTTGGGGATTACACAACAGGAATGGGGTCGCATTTGGTCCAGAAAAGTTTTTATTTTTCTTGTTGTTGGTTGATTGTTGATTTTTCTTGTTTCGCCTGTACATGAGTTGACAGTCAGCCTCTATAGACTATATAGGGGGTTGTATTTGCTCAATGTTAGGAGAAGGGGGCTTGTATTTGCCTTCCGAGACAAATTTGCGGCGTTGGGAAAAATTTTTCCCGGTCTTTGACTTTCCGCGGTTTTTCCTGTTTCCTATGTGCTTACACCGCTGCCTCCCCCCCCCCCCCTCCTTGACAGCTCGACCGTGCCAGATGAGGGAACTGAGGGGTTGTATCATGCCACCCGGGGAGGGGGCGTCGTACAGACGGACCATACAAGAGTTGAGAATTAGCCCCTATAAACTTTTTCCTAGTATTAATTCATATCTCCATAAGATTTCACAAATCTCTACTTACCTCACTAAGCTACACCTCAAGTACTGTTAGAAAGAAAAGCAGTTCAAAAGTTGCTCTCTTGAGAATGACGTTGGCATTTTTCAATTTATGCACGAGAATGCTGCATTTTTTGCAGATATATGCAAACCTTTTGCTTTTCGCATGAGAAATGTGCCAAAAATATCTTCGTATTACTCCCTGGCCTGTAGTTGGAGGACCAATAAATACATTAAAACAAATCAGAAAAACTACTTTAGGTTTACACGAAGGTACTAATTATCTGTAATCGTGCTTTCACCCAATATCGGCTGCTGATTGGATTAATTGTAGTTGGTAACTTCGCAATCGGTCAGGAGGGGGAGGTTTCAATAGGGATGAAGTGAACCACTAGCGGCGTTTTCACGTTTTCACCACTGGTTCTTTTTTCCTGGATCCATCTGAAACCGATTACTATTGGTGGAACGAGGCAGCCGGGGGCGGACTCATTCTCCACCCCCCCCCCTTTTTTTTGACAACACCCCGCCTGATTGCGACGTTCTCAACTATGCATAGCAGTTTCTGGTGAAGTAGTTTCGGAAAAGTTACTCCTCGTTGGCTACTCTTTCACGAATGAACCTTATATCAAGGGTAAGATTACACTGACGAGTAATCCATTTACCACAGATGGCAATTAATTCGCAGTAGCTAAGCTCCACCTGTTTGTCTCAGTTCATAATTTTGTACTCCACTATTAGTATACATTCCATACCCGAAAATGGCTAGGGCGTGACCGCATACTTCAGCACGTAGTGGCGGCTGCGCTTTTGGAGCCATGATGCCACAGTGGAACAATTATTCTAACGTCCTTGTCCAGCACAGGCCATATGCCAGTGGTCTCAAGCGAGAATGACCTTCGGAAAAGGAATCCTCCGCTATGTTCAAATGAACTGCATAGCCACGCCTTACCCTTTCCAGGATATGGGGTGCCCTCATTCTATGTGACGGCTTCATAGATGTTTTGAAGAAATTGCAACATCTCGAGAAGCAAGGGGTCTCTATACGCGTTGACCAAGCGTCTCTGATCGCAGAGATCTCTCATAATTTCTACTTTGAGATTGGATGATCGTCGTTGTAAGATTTCGATTGACAAATTCCAGTTCGCAACTCATCGCTAGGTGCTACTGGCGAAGCGCCCTTCACTCTATTCTTGGGACTCCACTCCGATCTCCTGACACTGGGATTTAGTGGGAGATCAGACATCGCGTCCCTATTAACAAACCGTTATGCATTAATATTATGTAAGAATCTGCATATTGCGTTTGTATGCCTGTGACGGTCCTTAGTGTTTGAACAGAGCAGAGGGTACACTGATGTGGCCGTATTTTAGCCAAACACCGACGGAAAAACAGAATGAGTCCATTCGTTCCAGACATGGCACAGCGCGAGAGCGCACAAAACTTCGCGTTGACTCTTATAGTTAGTGACGCTAGTCCTAAGGAGAATGCATCATTATAAGATCGACGCTGTTATTTGGCTTGAAGGCGAATAGAGACTCAGAACATATTTTTGACTCGCTACGGGAAAGAAATAGGTAGACAAGGCATCGCTCTATTTAGGGGGGAAATACGACCGCATAAAGCGGGAGTGAATGACCGAAGTGAAAAAACTGAGACAAATATGCAGACTTAGTTGATCTCATGGCAGACACTGGAAGTAACCCTAATTAACCTTCCGATTACGAGTCCCACGGCTAGAGATCGGCCAACAACCTGGGTTGCTCGCCGCATGGACATATGGCTAGTCGTTTAGTAGGCTTCCAATTCTGATGGCAATCGCAGCAACCGCAAAATGCTTCATAATATTCGCCCTTCGTGCGTCTGCTCATTGGCAAAGTGCAGCGATAGGAGGCATAAAGATGCGGTCGGGAACATTTCATAGTGGGAAGGGCAGGCCGGGTTATCCGTGTGTTGCGTGCGCTTGTGAAGGAACGCTAGACAAAGGTGAGCACATCCTTGGGAATAGGAATGCTCGACTCTAACAGGGAACAGACGCCCTGGGTCAAGAACGAGCGAAATGGCCCAAGACCTTAAAATAAATGGAATCCCTTGGGGGACTCACTTCATCTAGTGCTTATCTTCCCGCCCCTGAATTAGGTGAACTTCTCCTCGCATGCTCTGTCGTGCTTCAGGTCATTTAACTGCATACTGTGGGCATGGGGTTTATCATGCCCTTTTTCTTCATGAACGCAGTTAGTTCGACACTTGGCGCAATTTCATCGCCCTTGTTTTTGTACGTTCAGACTCCGTGTTATGGGAACTAATGTTGCGATAGGCTACCAACAACTTGACCTGCCTTCCAGAAACAGGCCTTCATGAAGGCGTCATGCTATTTCAGCTCCATTCCAGGTATGGGAGCACTTAGTTCGCAGAGGAGAGGTTTAATGTTAGGATGTGTCATAGGGACTCTTTCGGATTGTTTCACCAGACCACGCCGACGTCCCTCTCGATAGGATTATTTGTGGACTGGCGTAGTCCAGAGATACGATTATAGAAAGAGGCTGCAGAAGAACTTTTGTATAGGAGGGCGGTACAGCCTTCACAACAAGTGCCTAGGGTCGTTATTGTATTTCTGGGTAGATTCGAGAAGTAAAATCAGCGCAAAAAACTAGCAGTGTGCGGTTTTCTCATCTAGTATCACTCCGTACTTGGAGCTGATATCAGCCTGTATCAGCTGTGGCCGTTGGGGGGGGGCTTGGGAGGTGTCCAGCTGGAAAAAGAAAGAAGTGCTCAGACACAAAAATGAGGCGACATCTTTGAAACCGACCACGGCTGAAGAGGGGTCACCTCACTCACAATCGGAATATCAGTCAACAGTACTTGAATCCCCACTTTCACTCTTCGTCGAGTTGTGAACGAATCCTCTAGCTTCTAAAACAGGTGCGTTTATAGGAGGGGACTCTACGTTTGTAACCTCACTCTTCTCACAGTAGCTGAAAGTGATTCGACATGTGACCCACGCCTTCCACGGAATGATCAAGCTCTGAGACGCGCGGTAATAGAAGTTATCAAGAGTATTGTAGAAAAAACGCGACAATAATAGAGTGATCTGTCGGAACGATTGTGTTGGCAGTTAGAAGGCGTTGGTCCGATAAATCCGCCGAGACAGTAACGTGTACTGAGAATTCCTCGAAACACACACACACACACTTGGGCCGGGATATGTATGTGCCAGGGCCGATGAGACTGCTTGCCGTAGGCTCTCTCAATATAAACGAGAACTGATCGAACTGAAGCGCCGATCGCCCTTGGATTAGAAATCGGGCAGTCCTAAGGTGACCTGCAGCAGGCGGTTCTGATCCTCCCGAAGACACTGGTGCTCACTTCGACATAAGACTACTTTAGTCTGGCTGAAGGTGCACATCAGCCCGAACATGCAAGCTCCAATGGACGTAACGTCACTACTATTGGCAGCAAAGCTGAGACTGAGTCCACTTCTGCCAACGAGAGCCATTTCACCTTCTGCGCTCAAAATGCAGAGGAAGGCTGGAGGGCATTATACTATGGCGGGTGCCATCTCTGTCAGGCTATGCCCGCAGATATGAGGACCACGTTATGATCTGAATCAGGTAAAGACAGATTAGCCTGATTTGGGTAATTGATTAGCACGCGTGGTCGCGTTTAGACGCAGTGCCGGCACTGAAAGTTCAGAGGCTCCTAGGTATCACATTCTCTTGCTAGCAAAGGATGGAAGTGGAATGAGGATGGTCATGAAGCGCGCCAGCCCCTTTCCGTTCTTTTAAGACAGGGAAACTGGGGGGTGATCCACGACAATTGGCATGGCATACACTAGGGGTTTACCCATCATTTATAGACCTGCAACACTTGTTTATGGGGGCGTCGCTGATCTGGCGAGCAGAAGCGCGACTCAGGCGTAGCATCCCACTCGGGGATTCTGGAAGATAGAGCCTTATCTTTCTCGTTTAGTCCGGGGCGTTCTCCTTCGCAAAGGTGAGACGTTGGGGTGACTGTTGTAGATATACTGGCGTCATCGAGCGGAGCGAGGGAGAGACGTCAGAAGACTAAGTGATGGAAGAGGACGATGTAAGTGCACGAGAGGATATATGGGGTACGAGTATAGGTTCACAGGTCAGAGCGAGCGTCGAGAGGGGTACGAGTTCTGACGATTACTTCCAAATGGCAAAGATCCTTGATGTAAGCAGGTGAGGTGCTTGAGTAGCTGAGGAGCAGGAAAACGATTAGATGCCTCTAACTACGGCGACCCGTCTCGGATTTATATCATTTTCTTTCTCCTAGCGACATTACGCGTTCATAGCCATACCTTGCTTCCTCGATGTCAGACTACGTTTAGACTATGCAATTGTGCTCAGACGGATCGAGAGATATCTGATGCACCATGAATGGTGTCGGCCGTATCCTTGGTAGGCGGTGGATTGGCCAGAGACTGTCCATCACGAGGAAACATCGTGGCCCGGTCGCCCGGGAAAGTGTCTTGATTTTCAAGTCACTGGGAACGGAGGCTTTTTCTTCGCAGGATTTTGAACGTTTCACTCCGTTTCGCCATTTCCCCCACTATACAGCTCTCACTAGCATTCTAGGCTAGTAGGAAACCATCTTGCCAAGTGCCTTTAAGGCAGGAGGGACTAGTCGGGTAAATTTTGGCTGATGGGTGCATCAATGTAGGAGAATTAATGATGAATTTTCGGCAACGTATATCGAGACCAAGCCGTTTCTTGCGATGTGGGATATATTCTCTCCTTCCCTTCTTCCCCAGCTTCTAGAGGAATAAAGGTGAGGGGAGGAAAAAAAAACTAAATGAAGTTGAACCATGGTGTCGATGGGGTCCGAGGTCATGGTGAAAGACCAGCTTTTCATTAAACTGCGCAATAAACTTGATCATGTTCATTTCAAGGCTAGATAAAAAGTTAATTTCGCTGACATTAAGGTAATTATGCGGTGCGATAGATTAACCGTTGTTATAGCCACGATACGTCGTGCTTCGGGGATCATTAGTTAGCGGGCCGTATTTGGTGGAGGGGAATGGGGCGTATCTGCTTTCGAGAGAAAATTTTTCGGTTTTTGGCTTCTCTCGGTTTTCCTGTTTAACAAGCTCTACACCCTTATACCACCCTCTCGTCGGTAAACTTAGGGGAGAAAAGGAGAGTGTTCCAGAAAAATGAAGTTGGGAAGATCGGATGGGATATGGGGAAAGGCGGGGGGGGGGCGGGTGCGGCCGCACTAGAAAGGGGAAAGTCGTTATTCATACACACACCTGACGGGGTACACAGGTGGAGTGGGTAAAATGGCGGTGTCTGTGCGACTTTCTTTCCCCTCCCCTGCCATAGTGATCACATGTCATGCCTGGGGTGTGTTTCTTACCAGAGCACATTATTTGTTGGGGCTTTTGGTCGAGTCGAGTCCGTAGAAGCCCCCTCCCCAGTTCCCTCCTCTGAGACTATCGAGCTGTCGAGCAGGGGGGAGCACATGTGAGGCAGAAGAAACCGCGAAAAAATATCAACGACCGGGAAAAATTTTCCAAATGCCACAAATTTCTCTCAGTAGCCAAATGCGCCCCCCCCCCTCTGCCAGCAACGAGCAAATACACCCCTACCCCAAGGGCGCCCGTGAAACAAGAAAAATGAACTATCGAAAAAAATTTTACTCAGGCCAAGCACGATCCCTCCCCCAGCAACCGAATACGACCCACTCCCCCCTCCCCCCAGCCCTTACCTCACCCGTTAGGGAATCCCCAACAATTATGTGCCCTGGTTCTCACAGGGAGTTGAAATGTTTTCTGTTCAAGTCGAAAATTCCATGTCCTCAATTACGGGAAAGTAGACGTCCTTAGGTACTGAAAATAGATACGGCTGGTTGGTAACAACCATAATTAAGAATAAAATGGAGAAGCCCAGTTATCCCGAACTTCGACCACGTGAAGGTCATGTGAAGATCACGTGAACCCTAAAAAGACATTGTTTTGGCTAGCTGTGGCAGTAGCCAAGGCTGTAGCAAATTTGCTCGCTTTTACTAGCAAAACGATATAATACTCTGATAACTATAACAGTAAACAAGCTGACTTGTTCTGTTGATGAGCAAGCCTACACGGCGAGGAAATTTGAAACCCATGTTTATTTCATCCTCTCGCGTTATTTCATAGCACATGGTTATGGGTTCCCCAAAGATCCTTACACTTTTTCACTTTTTTATTCAAATGTAACTGTTTTTTTATCAAAAACTGCATTTCCAAACGGGCAAACCAGCAAGCGATCTTTCCATCAATCAGTCATGTTGTTAACTTGTTCTCTTCTGTGCATAGCCAACGAACACCAACTTTTTTAGCGTTTCCGAAAAAGTTGGCGTTTCAACTCTGTTTTTCATTCCCTAGGCTATTGGACGACTCCTCGGCACAGCTCGGCTAAAAGGCGGGAGCGTGGGGGGGGGGGGGAGATCTGCCCTTTCGTTACTTCCCATTGTCGTGTCGAGCCTGATGTAGAGCCATCAAGTAAAGTTTTGTGGAGCCAATAAGTTGTACCAGTCAAAGTTTTCACAAACTGCCTATCAAATCTTGTAAAGAATACCTGTAAACTCTTATAAAGCACTGAACAATACAACGGGAAACAGCGAACATGACAGAAGCATCCCCTAGCCAAACTTGGCTGATTTCTAATTCGAAATTAACCCAAGAATTTTAGTAAAGGTGGTTGTATGAAGCGAAGTCAGAGTTAAATATTGGTTGCTACAGACTCCCATCTAGGGTCAACCATGACGTGCAAAAATGTTATTACTGACCCCACCCATTTGATGGAACGGAAAGTCAGTTTGTAAAGGTTATAGAGTAGTTGTGGTTGCTGCAGGTGCGTCGCGAGTTGAAACTGGAGCGCTTTATTTCCTGTGATTTACCACCTTGTCCGCTGCGAACACTGAGCGTTTCGTGGAGAGGGAGGTCGGGTAGGCGCGGCGCCAGCCTGCTCTTCACCTACTGCGGAATCTGGCGGGCGACCACAGCTGGTGGAGTTCAGGGTGGCATCGCGCCAAACCTGACCCACTGAAACGCCCCAGCCTCCGAAGCGAACACCACTGTTCCACTGAACTTTCACACCCCTCCAAAAAGAAAAGACATCATCCAACGACAAATTCCGCTGAGCAGTAAGCGGGTATTGTTGTTGTCAGAAAGATTGTACCAAAAATGCACCAAAGCACTTGCCTAGGTGGTATGTGGGCTTCAGGCCAAAATTAACCTGTGAAATTTTTCCGCGCTTACGAGTTTTTCAAAATTGAAATGGGCACAACCTCATTCATAGATAACGCAATGCAAAATCAAAATAGATTCAAAATAGGAGGATTTTCTCTTTGGGGAAAACAATTGTCTTGTAGTATTTGTATTCTACTAATATTCCATGACTTTTTTCGTCGAGGAATTTTCCCACGCGGAAATCGCCGAACGTCACTGTTCCTTGCTATTATTTTTTGCCATTTGATAACATTCAGAAAAGTATTCATCTAGGGATTTCAGTGCCTCTATTGTAGACATTATCCTGGCCTATGAGGTATAAGCTAACCCGGAATGCCGTGGGTGTGAGGGTGGGAACTTTTGACGGTCAGCAAGCATTACTCCCGACGCATCGATCCGTCAAATTCAAGCATGCAAACGTGATAACTACGCTTACATCTCGCTCCCTTCCATCATGCTATTTGTTGCGAAGAATTCCCTAATCTAACATCTTGTGAACCACAATTACTGCAGTAACTATCGATCGACATTTGAAATGCTTCCATTCCTTCACATGTTTCACCATCGCATGCCTATGCTTTCGAAGAGAATTCAGCTCCTTTACTAACAATAAGGGCAACTGTTGCATAACAGTGAAATAAGAGGACTTACTTTCAGAGGGTTCTCACCAACGAGAAATGTGCTTACTAGTAAAAGTGCACATCTCCAAGCGATCATTGAGCCGAATAGGAGTGGGGCAGCACTATGGTGGGAGAGAGGCGTCTGGAAGGTGCAACTTCTCGGGAACAACGAGGAGGTTGCTCATTGGTTTCAGAGTTGTAGTATTCATCCTCCCACTGACGGGTTTGTCTGGGAGCTGTTGTTCTCAAAAGGGAACGGAGTTGAGAATAGCGCTTCAGAGACAGCCATAGAGGGGATTGTCGTTTTGAATTCAACTCTTCACATCGCCATGAGCTCACCCGCTTCAGTAACTGGTGGAGAACGAACTGGCGGCGTGCCAAACCCAGCTTCTGACAGGCCCAACCATCCGCAGCGAACAAGACCGTACTCTTACAAGCTTCTGGAATATGGGCACTGGTTACGACTCAGTTCTCGGAAGTCAGACACATTCCGATCTAAGGTTTTCCCACATTAACTTTTCCGAAGATTCTGCTAAAAAGTCGTTCTCCGCGGTGACCTGATCCACTGAGACATGGGAGATACACGACGGGCGCGGGCGCCAAAGCTAGCCTGTGGCGTAAGGGAGCGGCTGTGGTGCTTGCGGTCAGCGAATGTGATATACATGCTCAGGGTGTAAAGGTACCCCCGCCGGCAAATGTCAGCCAAATCTACTCACGAGAAAAAAAACTCTGTCTGAATCTGATCGAAATCTTGAATAGTGGGGCAGGCAAAGCTTGAATATTTCCAGGTATTTGCGGTCCTGAACATTACTCGCCCTCATGTTCGACACTCCTTGGAAAGGACAGCTTTTCAAGGAAGTCAAGTCTCAGTTTACTTGGGAAGGGTAGTTCACGTGAGGCCCGTGCAAGAATCGGACTGGTGAATCAGAGCACCGTTCTACACCGCCGGCCGCCTCGCTGTCGGGGGACGTTTTCCGGCAGAGTATCCCCCCCCCTTCCCCCTTGATCCTTACCCCTCCGACCGGCCATACACTTGCGTTTTCATCTACCCGGTACCGGTGTCACTTTGTCAGCATTTGCCAACTTGCCCACACTTGGCTTCTGCTGCTGTCGGACCACTTTCCTCGACATTTTTTAGCTTTTTTCGCCACAGAGTTTTACTGGACGATGGAAACGCGAGCATTCGTCCCCTCACAGCCAATCCGTAAACACAAGGATCAACACCCAAACCTTGACGTTTCTTCTGGTCGCCATAATGACCTGCTCGCCCTTTTACTCCCCAAGCCGTCGAATACGCCTCCACTGCTGGACGATACCCTCGCGCGACGTGGTCTCGTGTGGACACTTCTTAAGCCCCTGCAGGAACAGAGATATGAAGTGCGTGCAACGCTCCATAATTATTAGTAACGTGATTTTGGACTGATACGTGTTGTCCTCGGGGGAAAATAAACAGGAAATAACATTAGTGGCCTGCTCTTGCGTGCTCGGTGATAAATCGGACCTAACGCTTCTCCGGTTCTCTGTGAGATGCTGGCTCACCTTGGGGATAACGTGTGCAAGTTGAACGTTTCCTTTTTATGTCAGGGAATTCGTTCCTTTATAAAACCTGCTAATATTTCTTTCCTTCTTATCGAGAAAATGGCAAACTCAACAATACCTAATAGCAACTCCGCCCTGCTTCGTCTACTCTTTTACTTTCTTTCTGTTTCTTTTTACTTTGTACTTTTTGAAAATCTTTTTTTGGTTGCCTTAATTTTTGCGCTTCCTGCTTTCCTTTTGACCTCAGAAATCATCTGAGTTCTAGTTACTGCTATCTCCCGTCAGCCGTACCGCTGTGTCTTGACTGCGCGCGTCACTTGTCGCATACATAATAAATAAATAAAAAGAGGTGGCGACGAGCGGGGGCGTTGGTATCTGAAACTATATTACGGAAGCCAAGAAATAACAGCAGAGAAAGTCAACAACTCATCAGTTAGCCAAGATGGCAGGAAACACGACCACCACTTAAGCGTACCCTGAGACAGAAGTCAACTATAAGAAATTTCTCATCAGAAAAGTACGAACTCCTCCGCCAGTGACCAGAATGCGACCTCGCCCCCTGTTGAGACCCCAAGGTTGAACTAGTGCCCCTGGCATCTCTAAGCCTTTTTGCTATAGATCAATGCATTCAAATGTGTTTACTCACGATTCCCCAAAATGGATGCTAGGATCATAGGGATCATTACCGAACTACACACAAACCGTAATTGGCAATTGGCCGTCAACGATCGGTGTCGAGTATTCATTTTGTGAATGCTCCAATACATTTCTGGAAATAATATAAATTCGTGGTCTGAAATTAATTTTTTCATGTTGTTTTTTTTTTTTCGTAATTCGTTCATCATCAAGCGTGCATGCACTCGTGCTTGCAGAATCTGCAAGCGGACATAGCTGAATAAGAGTCAATTTCATGAGGTTCTGGACTTCCGCTTTCCGCAGACTGTAATTTTCCAAATTTGAAGACCCGCATTTTTGGTTGCTGTACCTGTGGAAGTTAAGAGGGATGAGGTAGTAAGGTTCAAAATTCAAGTAGGCCAGTTGTTAGGCTAATTGATAGGACAGTTCTGCAAGACTGTTTCGTTATATAAAGGGTGGGCGAAAGTGGGCGAATTGTGATAGGAGAGGTTCTCGGTGTAGGTATGGAGGAAAAGGCAGAAAATTCTGAATAAAATTAATTTTTCAATGGATTCCCCCATTTTCTCAATGCCCTTGTATGCTCGGGAAACGTTTTCAATACCCTCTGAAAAATATTTTTCGTCCCCAGAATGTGTGTTAATTGCTGCCTTGAGCTCTTCCTCGTCAGAAAAACGCTTTCCACGAAGACATTTTTATGTTGGGAGCAAGGAGTAATTACTGAACATTTTCTTAATTTTCTTTTCATTTTCTCAATTTTCTTTTCATTTTCTCAATTTTCTTTTCATTTTCTCAATTTCATTTTCATTTTCTAAATTTTCTTTTCATCTTCCCCATTTTTTTAATCCAATAATATTTTCTCAACATTGTCGCATCAGTCATTCTGATTTTCTTTCACCAAAGGTATCCAGAATAGCACTGATGATAGCCGAATGAAATTTTGTATTTTTACCCCCGGCGAGTGTAGTTACCTGTTGAAATGGTCCAATGCTTCGTCACTGCTAAATTACTCGATACCGAGAATACTTTGAACGGACGTCGTATTTCTCTTCGAAGAGCATCAGCTTTCTTGCTTCCAGTGCTTTCTTGGAACTCTGGACCCTTCAATTTGTAGAGGTTCCCGCTTCCAGGATTTGACACTTTCCATCAGACACCTGCAACTGACATAATATCGATCAAGGCTCTGTTCTCTGCCATTTCCGCTTGTTGGAGGATATGGATTGTGATGTATGAGCGCGTACTAGATGGCATTGCGGTGATGATGCCTGAACGATGGGCGACTGCCCGTCGACACCCACTTGACAAATATGCGGCTCGGATTCGCGGGCGATGGGAACCGCAAAGCTGTTTTGTCAAGACTGACATCAAAGTTCGCTAATGAACTGGTGGAAGTGGCAAAAGTCATTCAGAGGGTTTTACAGAAGGTTAAAGGGTCCAACCTTAAAGATTGTTAACCAAACGTGGGTCGTATTGTGGGTGGTTTCTCTGGTGAGAAAGTGAGTCACGTAGATCGAAGTACGTCTACTGGCGGAGGAGCAATCAAAAACAATTAATAAGGAATTAGAGTAGTGGGGATCCCACCACATTGATTGTAGCCTAGGCTTATTTTTTTCCAATTATTTTAATCAGTTTCTATGTAAGAATACAATTAGGTCGTAAGAATTACTCGCTGTCTCTGCACCCTTTCCGTTCAGGAAACTAAAGAATTCAATTTTATTTGGGGTATGAGCCAGTGAACAGCATACCTGAAGAGTCACATATTTAGGTTAGTCGCCCATCAGAGTTTCTGGCTAAGCGAGAGTCATAAGAAAGATTCGCCTGAGGTTGGCTGTTGGGTAATGTAGACCTGCAGGGCTTAATGCTCGGGAAAGGTATAATTGTGATGTAACTGCTTATCTAAACCGACTAATGTAAACGTGTAATGTAGAGAAAACTGTAGTACTTGTGACGTGCTAGATAAATACTGAAAACTACCCTGTCCCCACACCCTCTCCGACAATACCCCATCTTCCTTGAGCGTTTTTCCAGGAGGATTATTGTAGCTCGGAATACAAAGTGTGACTGTGCTCAGGCTCAAAGGAGAGCAGAGCCGTTTATACACTGCGCGATCCGGTTGTAGAATCCAGGTACAGCACCGAGCTGGTTGAAATCGTAGCTTAGGTACGGCCTACAACCCCCCCCCCCTCCACCTCCCTCTCTCAGAATTCCGTTCGGTGCTGTCACCCTCCCGAAAACTTCAGTCTAACTGCTCTTTCCAGTCATCGCCGTCATAGATATATCTTATCAAGAACTAGAAATAATTTGCCGCGCCACAGACTAGGGCGGGAATCCTATCTTTCTTTTGAGGCCAAATACGATCCTCTTCCCAAGATATCAAACGCCACCACTTGGTGGTTTCGTGCAACGATCTCGCACCCTGCTCTGGTTTCGGCGACGTGTTCCCAGACCTGTTTGTGTACGCAAAATGCCCTGAACTGTCAATTAGCTGGCCCCAGCAGGTCATTGTGTACAGTCCTCATCATTGCGGACTGTGGGGGCGGCTGAGCCGCGCTGCACTGTGACGCAACAGCGGCTGCGGCTAGTGACGGCGAATCAGCTGATTTCCATGGAATTCGGCTGCGAATTCCCACTTTTTAGCTCAAGCTTCGAATGTGGAAGGTGAGCTATTTTGAACAATTTTAAAGTGTACTGGCTCTGGATGAATCTGAAAGAATGCGAGCCGTTTGAACAAGTGCCTGAAATAAGGAATAGAAGCAATAGAGCATAATAGCAGACATAAAAATAAAGGAAATTGAGCCAGTATAGTTTAAAATTCTTTAAAAAGACTCATCTTCCACTTTCAAAGCTTGAAGAGCTAAAAAAGTGGGAATTCGCAGCCGAATTCCATGGAAATCAGCTGATTCGCTGTCACTAGTCGCAGCCGCTGTCGCGTCACAGTGCAGCACGGCTCAACCGCCCCGACCCTTTCCAGATTTCCTCCTTTCTACAACCCCCCCCATCTCTTTTCCTTGCTACACTATCTTGTTAATTTTTTCACATTCCTACCACATTTTCGAAAATCCCGAAAATTTCGCCGCCGAGTTAAGGGGGGGGGGGGGAAGTGGGTGTGGGAAGAGGTACATAACCAGAGTACAATATCTTGATGTGTGAAATAGTCGTGTCAGTACGGCCCCCCTACTGTAAGAGGGTCCCGGTACGACCCCCCTCCCCAGCGGAAAAGCTATGTGTTTCACACAACGATGCTGTATCCTGTACGTAGCACATGCGAAACGGGAAAACCGCGGAAACAATGAGATTTTTTTCTCAAATTTCCCCTCGACACAGCAAATTTCTTACAAGAGCAAACACGATCCCCCTCCCCCAAAACAGCAACTACGACCCCCTCCGTTCCACTGGAGGCCTCTTAATTATGTGGATAGCGCTAATGGACCTGAAAATGAACCTTCAAAAAATTCTTCTCAGGTCAAATGCGACCCCCACCCCTCTCCCTCCAGCGACCAGTACGACCCCAACCGCTGAGGATCCCCCTCATACGACATGCTGTGTGGAATTTTAAGTCCCACGAAAATAATCAAAAAAAATTCTCTGAGACATATACGAGACCCATCCCCCAGCGACCAAACACGACCCCCTCCCCCTCTATTGGGGACTGCCCAAAGTGCGACGTGCCCTGATTGTTATACACGCACATCTGGTGCGATTTGACATCGACATATGCCTGATTCAGGCAACTTGCACATTACACAATCCTCATCAGTTCCTAGGAATGATTTGTATTAACGATTTCCAAGTTCAAAATGACCTCCCTAAAGCTCCGGACATAGGAATGATTCATTTCAGAAATAATTTGAAGTTCATGAAGTTCAAGGATTCAAATGGTATTGTACAGTCCTCATCATTGCGGACCGGTGGGGCGTGTCAGCCACTGTGAGTGTGCACACTGTTGAAGCCGTTATCAGCCTTTTTGTTGAAACGCGTAAGCGACAAAAGCTGTAGAAAACGAGTAATACGAAGAATATAATACAGTGATGTCACTTGCCCGCTTCAACAACTGGTGCAGAACGACTTCGGCACCGCGTCAAAGGCAGCCGCACTGACACGCCCCACCGGTCCGCAATGATGAGGATTGTACCACACCACAGCGAACGCTTGTGACTCAACAATTTTGATGGTACAAAGCTCACAGTTGAAAAATCCCGTTTATTAAATATTCTGACCGCTCGATCGTTTCGATCGCTTCCCGGTCAATGGTTATCTGCTCCGCTCCTCGAACCGTCATTAAACACTAAAACGTTATCTCTCATCAGAAGATTCGTTTTTGTGTTCAGAGTCCAAATGGCATTCTATCCGCTCTTCTCTGGCTGCTTTTAACATCAATTTCATTTCAAAGTGCCATGCAATGTCAATAAAGCCCTCAATACCAGCGAGATTTCTTTTCTTTGCACATTGACCCTCCTGAGGCTCGAGGCAGTTTCCAAGGTGAGAAGAGCCGTGAATGCCGTTGAATGTTGAATTGGTTTTTCGCCCTCGTTTTACTGATTTTGGATATCCTGACAAGAAAAATGCCTACACAATCCCAAAAAATCCGCCATTGTTGCTTGTGGGCAGGCACAGCGGGAGGGTTGTATTCATAGGTGTCGATAGTAGCGTGAAAAACACGCCTCGCATAGTTATTCAATCTAATTGCAAAAAAAATGAATATCAAATAATTTGTGAATCTCTAATGTGGGTGGTGCATGTCAGATGTGCGGGATATTGAACTAGAATGGGTAATCAGCGCTTTAAAAGCTGGATCCCAGCCCAATGTTGTTGCGATGAGAGCACACGACAGCAGGTGTCTGTCGTTAGGACCGGGTTGAGCCATCTGGGACAGGAGGTCCGGGACATCACGCGTAAATATTAGAGTACTTCTTAGTTAGTTAACTTTGGCACAGCGCAACGCTTCCCCGTTCGAATGGGTCCTGGTACGAATGCTGCTCACCTGGTCCCGCCTGCAGTCTTCTTTCGCACCTCTCGCCGCGACTTGGAACTAGTGATAAAGATTTCGTGGGGATAGCAATGCTACATATGTTTTGTTCGCTCTCCTGCGCACTCTCACCGAGATAGTGTCTGAAGCAGTTTTGGAGTGGTTCCAGGCATTCCTTGGGCAGAAACACGGTTCAGAAAACAGAGGGGTATAATCCCATTGTAGACGTCGAAGACCCATTGTAGAACCCTTACACCCCTCACACACCCTGCAAAATATTATGAAGAGCCTGATGTCTTCGAAAAAACTGCCGCTTTAGTAGAGCTTAGGACTGCCTGATGTTGATTGCACATCTGCTCAGACAACGAATAAACGCGCTAACTTTCGACCTTCGACCAGTACCCTCTGGCCGTTGCAAATGCTTGTGATAACGTGCACTGATTGACGGCAGCATGACGTGCAATTACATTTCTCGCAGTCATTTTTTACTTCATACATGAACGCTTCAATTAATGCAGGAGCTTGATCAATTCCTTCCTTTCATCTCTTTCTTAAGGAACTCCTATTTCTCATCTTTCTCTAGAAAGGCGTTCACAGGCTCGCTATTGAACGTGCTACACTAATTGAGCCTTTTCCCCATAGCTGTTTCTTCTCGCTTCCCGACGTCTATTCAATGTTCCTTCGCACGCATAGCTGCTATGAGCAGTTTATGGGCTGTTTTTAAAGTTACTGCATAATTCTTCGCAAAATCTCAACATTGTTCCTCAATTTTTCAATCCCAATACAGTTTAGTTCCTTTACTCAAATATTGTGGGTGATGAAGCGGATAGTGGCAAGCGGCACGCTTTCCATTTGTATGGTCCGGACATGAAATACCGAACCGACTCACGCTCTCGCCAACCAAGCCTCCTTCCCTCCAGGGGGTTCGTCTTGAAGGATAAGGACTTTCACTGCATCAGCTAGATCCCGCAAGTCATTGTATGGGCGACGTCGTATTCCATGAGCCACACAATTTTGAATGGCAGTAGGATACATGCCTATCCCAAAAAGGGGATTGACGGTGAATATCTTATCCTGGGGTAACCATGATCTACTGCTTTACTGCTTTATAAACCTGTGATCGGAAAAAAATCTGAGGAAATAGTATACTGGTTTTTACGGTACTCTGTGAAGGCCTAGGACTGAGTATAGGATCGGAAACCTCCGTTTCAAATCTATTCGGATGTGGATGTTCTGCGGATGTGGACGTTTTGCGTCATTCGGCGTTCCAATAGGGTTCCGAGCCAGAAAAACCTGCAGTTAATGACGTCCCTAATGCTCATCGATTCCATATATTGATTAGTTAATGCATCAATATTCACCAGCGAGTATGGGCTACATTCCGGTGCATAATTAGTGCGCGTCGTACGTTGGGAGCCCCAGCGAGGGGTCGTATTTGGTCGCTTGAGGGAGGGAGTAGGTCGTATTCGCGTATGAAAATATTTTCTCTTCAAATTTCCTCGACTTCCCGTCTCAGATCCCGCATATACCCCGTTCGCGCCCTTACCCCTTAGGGCTCCTCATTGCTGGTGATTCCCTACCAGAGGGGGGGGGGGCGTATTTGGTCGCTGGGGGAAGGGAGGGTTGTATTTGTTTTCTGAGAGAGAGGTTGTTGACTGTTCTGGTTCTCCCGTTTCATACATGCTATATTTTCCCAGCTCAACAGCTCGATGAGGAGGGTCTTGAGGGGCGGAGGGGGGGGGGGGTTCGTACCGAGTCACCCTCTCAAGGCGGATCGTACGAACTTGATCTAAATCACCAACTTTTGATGTCCTCTGTTCCTCCCTCAACGGCAGTTTTTCTGGGGGAAAACTGGAGATCTCTAGTTCTATTATTTAATAATTATAAAATTTTCTAATTCCAATTATTTAATAATTATAAAGATTTCTAGTTCTATTATTTAATAATTATATAATTCTGTAGAAGGGGCAAGAAGTGGGAGAATTCGGAGAGACGTTGGTAGGATGAGGAATGGGCAAGCGAGGGTAGTACCAGAGGAGGAAATTTTGAGGGGGTGGTCGTACATTACGCGAATGTTTCCTAACCCCTATTTTTCTCCAGTGGCAGGGCGTGCCCTATGCATAATACAGGGCTCACTTTGGGTTTTTTTTTCGGTTGAAATATTACCGTAATCGGGTTGCTTCATGGCCCGATATGATGTAACGTATGGTTCTCGTCGTTTATCACTGAAGGCGTTTACGGGCGTGGGCTATACGAGGGTCGTGTTTCAATCGTTATAGCATTCATGGACACCTGGCAAGTCATCGTGGCACTGTGAAAACAGCTGCCCTGATTTTCGAAATTGTAATCGCCCAGACATGCTCATCCCTACCTACAAATCCCTTACGCACTGGCTTCACTCCTGTTGTAATTTGTGACTTTATAGCATTTCTACGGTGACTATTACTAGTAATCAAACAGAAATCGATTTACTCATGATCTCATGTGGGGCACAGATGCTCGAGAGGCAAACATGCGAATGTAATTTGGTTGTGGTTCCAAATTTGAAGAGAGGAAACGAATTCGGGCTTTCCATGGCAGAAATGCAACTCAACTAAACAAGTTCCAAATAGTCGTGCAGACGTGGTCGTTCTTGAGCTTGAGGGCTTCTCATCCATTTTTCAGTGGGAGCCTGAAATGTCACTGTTCATTCTCTGACGGCTATTCTATCAAAGCACGAACTCTTTCTATTTATGGTCGCAAGAAGTTCTTGAACTGCGCTCCACTGGGAGTCAAACTTTTGGGTTGCTGGCCTTCAAAGTCAAAATTTCTCGGAAATGTAATATTTTGTCCTGCGCCGTCTAAGAGCAAAGGGCAAAAACCTTTTAACGGCTGTCAATCGATTTCTGGGGTGCGCCACGCCTTCTCCCTTCCTTTCGCGAAGCGCCTTGCACTGGATTTGGATAGCACAATTATCTCCAGAGCCACCGGTTAACGACTTGGTGTTGCCCCTTCCCGAAGGGATTTGCCATCAAATATTCTACCCTAGAGGGGTAGGAGGCTGGTTGACCCGGGCGAGTGTCAGTCTGAAATTGACCCTAGAACAGCATGGTGAACAGCGCCACTTGCCGCACCAGCTTTGTCTTTGCGTCTTTATGTCTGCTTGTCTTTTTTTATATTTGTCGTACATTTTTATCGTTGTCTTATCCCTTGATCAGATATTACATTACGTTTGTTATATAAGGTACCATATAATGATGCTACAGGTTTCTTTCACATGTTTACATTACTCGTTTTTAAGTAATTAGATTCAGGGCACGCACATCCTGCCGTTAAGGGTGATTTTTGCCGTATAGCCCTCTCCCCCGCAAGGTTGCTGCCGAGCGGGAGGAGGTGTATAGAGCGCACGTGGGAAAGTGAGAACCCGAGAAAAGTCGATAACAGAAAATATTTCCAAAGGTCTAAGGATTCAGATATAACCCATCCCCCCACAACGAGTAAAGAAAAACTTTACTTCCTTGCTGGGGATATCCAGCATACCAGGTGCCCTGACTACATAACAGTTATATTATTTTCCCGTAGACTAACCTATGGAAAAAGTAGTGACTGTTCAATATATCGTCCATACTTTGGTATTGTATTATTTTCTTAAAACTTGATTAATTTGAACTTTATTTTTACATTATTTATACTAATTATTATCATTTTGTATTTTCATTTTCTTGTGTTGCTTGTTAAGTTCAAAACGTTTCTGTTGAAACAATATTGAAATACGTAATAATTTTTGTGGGAAGGTTTTCAAAGAGGTAGCTCAATCCTCGTTTCGCACGTGCGGGAACTGAACTAATTTTCCAATATTTTATTTAGCTCCATGTTGATTTTATTTTCCAATATTTATTTATTTTTTATTTATTTTATTTCTTTTATATTCCTCCCCCGTGCTCATTCCTATGGAAGTCCTTGTCACCCTAGGGTTGCTCTAAAGCGAAGTGATTGTTCTTATGAACCTCGCTCAGTCGGCGGGAACTTCAAAGCGAAAATAACTTTTGTAGTTCTTTCTAGGCACACTTTATTGAAGACTTTTTCCTTTTAATGAAAATTTCGATGTATTCAGTATATTCATGATTGAAACTGCTGGATGAAATTCCACAAATCCCTGTCTTTGTCGCTCCTTTTAGCCCATAACCCTTTGGAAAACTGTAATCTGCGCAAAAAACAAGAAAGGTTCATTTTTGAACAAGGAACCGTTCGAGCGAAAATATCGGAGGCTTGTCGTTTAATGGCCAACAGCCACATATGGCCCTCGCAAATGGGACAAAAGAATTCGTCAGCGTTGTCGCGACGGTTCGGAGCCTTCACATTGTCTGTTTCGGTTCGTTTAGGTTCTCTACAGATTTGAACGGTAGGAGAACGGGGCAATTTTTACGCAACCGGTTTCTCAGCATTTTGTGCTTCGCAGTATTGGATAATTTTGCATTGTTGTTCAAGAAGCGAATCGAAGAACGCGCTTCGTTTTCAAACTGTATAGCAAAATTAGAATGATATCGGGTATTGCTTACTACTTGAATTATTTTCATATTTTCGCACCTTCTTGACGTCAGCGTTGTCGAGCCATTGCACAGCTGATTTCACCGCCATAAGTCGGGGCAGTTCCAAATGGCATAGAGGAGCCCACTCGTGGCGTTTCCATTGATTGTTTTTTTCCTAAATCCATCACCGACCCATCACTATTGGTAAAACAAGTCATGCAGAGGCAGCTTCACTCCGCCCTCCGCCCCCCCCCCCTGACACCGCCCGACTGATTGCGGCGTTACCAGTTACTGTTGCACCGTACTATGCCCATGTAATTACCGTACCGTGTTTTTCTCGTCATTCCATCAGCAGGAGAAAGTTTACCAGCAAATTTGCAGGATGTCCTTGTCATGGAAGTCCTGCAGCCTTGGGGCTACCAGGATGCACCCTCAGTCTGGTACCGTTAGTAATGCCTAAGCTGCTAAACACTTGAATTCATGTGCTTATATTGCCTTTTTGGATGAATGGGCTTCGGTTTTACAATACTTATCTGAGAATAGCTATCCTGATTTTTTCGCAAATTACTTGATAAAGAATTCCGTGAGGCAGAAATGGTGTAATGAAAAGCCGCGCCGCGCACGGTTTATGGATTAACTTTCTGATCGCCCTGAACAACTGGACCTTCCATCCTTCCAGGGTCAGTCAGTTGTCTTATAGGTTTCTTCGTTGGCTGATTCTCGGATTCCATTGTAAAGGCTTGACCGCACGACACGTTGACGTTGACGTTTCTAGAAAAGAGTGGAATGCATGGCGTGTCCCAGAACGCGTCTGCTTAACGACAAATCTTTTGTGTATTCCCTCGGAACAATAGGAGTAGAAAAATGATAAAGTGTTCGCCATTGATCAGTCCTTTTTAAGATGCGACAAGCATTCTACTTCCATTCAAAATCGTAGTGGTCTATCAATTGCTATGTGGCCTATACAATGACTTATAGAGGTTAGCGGATGTACAAGTCAGCGTTTTTATCCTCCCAGACAAGTGTGGTGCCATTTTACTGTCCCCGAGGGACAGAAGGCTTTGTTTGCCTGTTAGGGAGTCGACCCGGGATTTGAACCCACGACCGCACGAGTGGAAAGGGTGCCACTTGCCACTACAGTACTTCCGTTACACCTCTTAACAACCTGGCGAAGTCCTGGCAGAGAATTATTTCTTAGGAATTATGACACCTTCTACTGTAACTCAATAACATGGACCGTCAACAACGTTAATGAGAAACGATTGCTGGCAAGGCTTGAGCTCCTTCTGAATCTTCATCTGGGCAGCACATTTGGCCATTGGCGAAAGATCGGGGTCATTTTCCAAACTGGAACATCATAGGTTTGAGAAGTATCGATATGGAAGCTCGCAGTGGGGACGCTACATAGGAGAGGTGCACATGTACTGCAGGTTCTCAATAGTCCATATCTGTGTTTTTCGTTACCGTAGAAAAAAAAGTAACGAGGCTCTGAGTAATTGTCAAACATGTCACTTGTACATTATATTGTACAGGTGTCAGGTTCTATAAGGGTCTTTTTTCGCATGCTTCAACATTCTTCAAGTGAGAGTTAATTGAACGAACGCTATCTATCTTGCGACAATTCAAGCATTATGCTCAAGTCGGAGTATGGATATTGTAGTCTGGCAGAATGGCTCGCTATAATTTCTTCGCCTTTTGTCGCTTGTGTAGTCTTATAACTGATATAATGATTGATAGCTAGGAAATTCATGAAAAAGTCAGGGCTCGAAAAAAGTTCACTGGAAATGACGTAGTGCTAAAAAAAGATTAATCATGATACACCCCCCAATCGCCCAATGGACAGAATCTTATCCTGTAGAAATAACCCCATCAGCTTTCGGAGAGTGGTCTCATTCAGTGGCCCTGCAGTGAGAAGTAGGAGTGCTGCGACCGCAACAAGCCGAAGATACACCATCCGTAAGGTCGCCACCCATACGTGACTAGATATGCCAGCAATCGTACATCCATAAGCGTAGGTTGACGCCTTATGTTCATTCAGTGGGGAACTGACTTGTTATCTCTCTCCTCTTCCTGCTCATCGTCCTAGTATCTCTTCCTTCGATTCTGGTCTTTTGTTTGTGTAGCAATGCCTCACTGACAACTCTCCTCTAACCCTGCGACCTTCTTTAATGCGCTTTGTCTTCTCTTTTCTTCACTGAAAATTCACTTAGCACCTGAGAATCCATATGTGGGCCCAGAACCCCCGGGTGATGATCGTGAAGGGTATCTTCGAAGCCGCTCTCAATCTGGTGGACAGTGTTGCACGCTGGTCGAAAACCTGCCGATGAAATCAATCGTGAGGATCAATTTCACTCCCAAACACACGAAGCTTTCCTTTCCTCTGGGGTTGGTTGATTAATATCAGGCTCGTTTGCGAAGGCACAGCACTGAAGTAAACAAGTTGTAGCTTCTGGCAGTTATTCAGAAGTCCTTCAACTTGACGATTCATTCTATTCGACTAAATGTCAATCATATGGCACATCTAAGCGAGCGTGAATGGAGCCAATAGTGGCCTTTTTATCACTCGTTTCCATCACCTGAGTAGCTGGCACGCGCTGGCCATAGCGTAAAAAAACGTGGTAGTAAGCACAAGCAGTCATTCAAGTTATTTGCAGTAATGCTAGTACTCTGGAGAAATTGAAACGTTTAAACAGTGTAAGAGGCGAGCGATCCTTTCCGGGATGCGCCGCGCATTCTGCTTCAACAGGCATTAGTTTCTTAGGCGAAGGTGCCAACTTGTCAGAATGCCTCAGCGTGGCCAACCTGTGGATGGTCCAGTTCTTCTCCTCTTATAGAGTTAAACCAGAATCGCTTGGGAGAAGTGGAATTTGATGTCTATAGGCTCATCAGATCACACTGAAAGTCAAACTTGATCCCTTTGGGATGAACGGCCCGATCATTCTGCATGGACTCGGTCGTTCAGAGGACCATCTTTCGCTCAGTGGTACCATTAGTGCTGCGTGGCGCCCGCTTTGCTCCCGCTTACTTACCCGGTTAGATGGTGGAATTTCTGGATAAATACACGGTTTGGAGTGGATCGTTTGACGTAACCGATCTGAGAGCGTATTCGACCTTCGAGCTTTTCGACTGCTGTGCCATCCGCGCTCGCTTATCTCTCATCCTATGCCATTCCCTCGTCCCCTCAGTGTGAGGTCTTTTGTTGATGCCCACGATATATCTTCGTATAATCACAATGATTCATTACTGAATAGCTTTCCGACACGTGAAAGCTCGAATGACATTCACTGGGACTAAAAAATTCCAAGACTTGTGTATCCATCGCGCGAACATTCTTGGAGGTTTTTTCCCACGCACACCAATCGTTGATCTTTTGAGGGTGACAAATATTTTCTCAGTCTCGTATCCATTGCTGACATTCATCCACGCTGTTCGCAGTATTCACGCTCCCTAAAGGCCAATTTTTTCGACGCTTTCCTGGAAATCTTGTTTCCTTGACTTATAAACTGTCACGCGCTACGCTGTAACCTCAACGATAACCTTATAGGGCACCAATCGTTCATTTTTGAAAAGTCTATCCAAAACCTCACCCTTATAGTTTTTTTGGAGCTTTTGATTCCTTGGGAGGCCACCCCTGAAGCTTTTCACCGTGTTCTTTGTTCTTCCTATGTCTTTTCTTAATGGTGTTTGACCCTGTACCTCCTCCTATGCACCTTGCAAACTCCTGTTGAGCTTGGCAGGTTTGTGCTAGCGTCATCGGGATGCTATTTCCCCATTTGTTTCGAGCCAGTCAGTTTGGCAAGTTTGAAAGGAGTCTACACGGTAGTGGCAGGTTATAATAAGGCTTACAGGGCGTCGACAAGTTTTTCCGGCTCTCTACGGTTTAGAGGGTTCGGTATGCTGACAAGGGCTTGCAGGGCTGTCCCCCTCCCCATAAAAAAGCTTAGAGCGCCTTTTCCTCTGCTTTGTTGTCATTCGCAACCAATTGAGCGGATTTCCCCATGGTCGTATAAGCAGCACATATCGCAGCTGAAAGCAACAGCACCTGGGCCAAGTTGATTTGCACACTTGGGCTGTTTAGGGTTAACCATGGGTGCTCTGGTGGCCCTAATGTTGCCCGACAGACAAACCCCTTCTGATTCCGTAGCAAGACTTGAACTTGAGGCTGAATGTCAATCAAATCCAATTGGATCCGCTGGTGGGCTGTCTCGTTTTTTTGGTCGTACCAATTGCAGAATTTGGAATTTCATTTTTTTTATACTCCGCTCGTGTTTTGTTCCCTATTCATTTCTTTCTTTTATTCTTCTTTCACGTGTTCTGCTAAGGTCTGAGACTGTGAGTCAATAAAATGTATTTTGTCCAGGATTTGGTGTCATAGAAAATCGCTGTGACCAACACCATTATGGCTCTTTTTTTAGTTACGCTTAGCTCGAAGGGTTGAAGTCACTCCCACTCCCCAGGTTGCTGCAAATTTGACTGGGTATTTCAAAAGAAGATGAGTTTTGAGCTGTTGCTAAAGTTCTACTATTCAAAATGACAGCTTACTCGTTGTCCAGTGATTTTTTTCTGATTTGGTGCAATTTCATCAAGGTTTCGATTCATTTTGACCGCTCGGGTATTATACGGAGTTTTCCCACTGTATAGTCCACATAAGTCAGTCCGAGTTCCATTCATTGACCTGACTTCTTTTGTCTACTTACTTCCGTTTTTCNCGAGGGACAGTTCTCGCGACTGCCTGAGACTGGCTAAATATACGTAATTTGGACCAGTGGTGGCTAGAGAAATACAATGGTGCATTCCATTTAGAGTTCTGAAACACGAAACCATTTAATACGGCTTTTAGGCAATACATATCGCACTGACAAGTGCTGATTGAAATTAGGGCAAATATTGGACGATAGCAAAACAAAATATTAAAGTTGAAGGAAATGACTGTCATGACCATGAATGAACGCGGCCGCGGCCGCTCAGTATGGAACTCCTTCCACCACCATTTCGAGTGGGCGGTCTTTAACACGCTAAATTTTGCATCCACCTCTTCAGCTACCTCACCATCAGGTCGTACCATTTAAGTTCCTGGAAACAGAAACTTCTCGACGGAGAAGTGGAGCGCTAGGTGAACATTTCTATCTTTTTCCCAACACCCTTTCGCTCTAACCCAACAATCGCTCTGAACAATCAACAAGTAAGGCAAGGTCAATAATTTGCGGCAGCGTCCACCAGCGTCCACCAGCTACCACAAGCGTGCCGAGCGTCCGGCAGCGTCAGCGGCGAAGAAACTATAAATATCGATCTGGCGTCTGCTAGGGTCGAACAGCATTTGCCAGCGTAATCCAGTTGTCTGCCACCCTCCTACTTCCCAATGATCTCTACCTCCGGTTGCTGGTTAATGCTGGTGGATGCTGGCAGACGCCAAATCAATACTGATACTTTCCTCGCCGCTGACGCTGCTGAACGCTCAGAAAGCTAGTGGTCTCTGGCAGACGCTAGTGGACGCCTGCAGACGCTGACAGGCGCTAGATCATACCTGTACTTCCCTAGCCCTCGAGCCGCTGTCAGACGCTAGGCCGACATCTATGCTTCCCTGATCGCTCACGCTGACGGACGCTCGGAATGCTAGTGGTCGCTGGTAGACGCTGGTGTACGCTGTCGCAAAGTATGAATGCAACCTGAACAGGTCAGGTACCACTTTCTCTCTCCAATGATTCAGTGGAGAGGGGGTACACCTGTTACAGATTGTTCAGTGTTGATTGCCCTGAATATCTCCTCTTGATTGCAACACGGCTTCGAAGACTACAGGCAGTTGTATCAAAGTGACATATAATATCACAGAAGGGAGGACACTGTGCATCGTGATTTTTACCCTCGTCTTTCTCTCAAGTGCTATCTCACGTTCTCGGAAAAAAATGCCTTTATTGTTATCTTACATCGTTCTAAAAATATGTTTATTCGGAGGAGCGCTAGGTTTTATGGCACATTCCATTAATGGCGCTGAGTTTTATGATTCCATATTCTTTTTTCACTCCCCCTTCAGTGGTTAGCCCTCACTCATCCAATTTTGGAAAAAAAAACTTGTGGATCTAGTTCGAATATTCCTTCAGCTTCCGTGGCATGTGCGAGCATTTGGTTTCAGAGATAGGCCAGATTAGGTCCCCTACTCTAGGCTTTTCCGAATGAACACGAGATAACGCTACTACTCTCCATATTACTGTACTGGACTCCCCGTCCCTGGGACAGGATTTCAGAGATGGGACAGATTAACGAGCTTACTCTAGACCGTTCCAAATCGACATGAATATTGGGTCCTGTGCTGCCAAATATTGGGGAGCTCTGATCGCGGACACATAAAACTTCATGGGTCAAAAAAGCTATCACTGATTTTCAGCGACTAATCCCTCGTAGCACCGAATTCCTATGCTTCGTGCTCCGCACGTATGAGCGGTGCTGCAATGCTGAGTGGCACACTTACTGTGGTCTACTGTTCGAATTCTGGACCAGCGCAGGAAAACCAAACCTTCTACCCTCTAAGGACGGTAAATTGATTCCAGATTCGTCTGGGAGAGTAATAAAAAAATTGTTAGGTTGTAGGCCAGCGGTTCTCCCGGGGAAACGGGCAAGAGGATCGTAACCTGCCGCTTCGCCGGCGCGGCGTGGGTGCGGCGTTTTCTTGACTCGTGTTAACCTGTCGATTGGAGCACCGGACTTAATGAAGACCCCGTCATCGTAGACAACCATGAATAATTCCGGTTTTGAATTGCCCGTTGTCGCCATTTGCGGCCTGGAACTATCGTCATTATCGGGAGCGACGTCGCACGCGACGCTCATCAGCGCGGCGGATTACGATCCTCTTGACACATACCCGGTCTCCTGGAAGTATTGTTATAAATCATATCGCATTCAACAAACTCACGACTCTGAGTGGAACTGTAGTGCATGTCGCATCTCAGAAAGGGCTAACCAGCAGCGGAAGCTTCACCTTTTATCCGTTAGTTGTTTTGTATCCACATTTGAATATCTGCAGCGATGATCGAAACCGGCTCTCAGTTTTCAATTTTTTTTCGACGATTTTTCGTCTTGCCGTCTGTTGTGAACATATTTTTGGTTCTAGTACTTAGTAAGCTTTGTCACAGCTATCACATAATGCACTTTTATCGTGTTCGTTCCGTGAAACCCTGTTCCGGGAGTTGTACGCCATAACTCTTACGAGAATCCTTCCGTGCCTTTTTCCTGACTGACTCGTGATTTTTGATAGTGTTGTTAGATATTTTTGATGTTTCAGGTAATGACAACTAGCGGAGAGTCGCCTCCGGGATCAGGACACGACAAGAAGAATGGCAATCTCCCTGTGGTCAGTTTCCTTTTTTTGTAGTATCATAGGAATCGTATAAGAAGCTTTGGGGCCTCACAACGTCATCACCATAAGTGTCCAACTGCCTGGGCCCTCTCAAGGAAACAGTGTCTACGGTAGTTCGAAGGAGTTTCTAAGGGTCACAGGGCTTTTTTGGCATTATGTCTTCTCGCTGGGAGGGTACAGAGGTATTTGTCATCGCATCGTTCCACCGAGCTTCTGAAGGGAGGGAAATAATGGAGAAGTAAGAGAGAACGAAGGAAGAAAAACGATTTAAAAAGTGAAAAAGAAGGGCGAGAGAAAGCTGCGATTTACAGGTTACTGGAGAATGCCTCCAGGGTGCTATGCGATTTGCGAGGGGCCATTTTGCACTTTTGCGTGATAATATGTCGTGGAAAACTGCTGCTGATGCCATTTGGACACGTTCAACTTTGGCTTCTGACGATATTCATGATATTCCTGAAGTGTTGGTGACCGTGACTACGGACAACCCCCTTACTCAGGGTACAGCATCGTTATGTGAAACACATGGAGGGTCGTACTTTTCGGGATTTGGTCGTTGGGAGAGAGGGTGACGTATGTGCCTTTGATGAGAAAATCTCGCGTTGGTTTCCCGGTTGTAGACTTTTCCCGGATTTTTTCCTGTTTCATGTGCAGTATACACCCCCCCCCCTCGCGCTCGACTGGAAAATTTGGCCTTCCGTGAAAAACGTGAAAATGGGGGGAAATCGTAGGCTAGTGCTTAGGGGAGGGGGTCGCACCGAGACCCTCATCTTAGGTTGGGGTGGTCATACCTGACACCCTCTCTCACGGAGGGGGGGGTCGTACTCTACACCGCCACCTCTCCACATCACGATGCTTGCACCCTGTCTCAGATACTTCCTCGGCCTCAACGCTAAGGGTGAGCCTGCGGTTAGAAGGAGTGATAATTCTTTCATTCTAGGCTCAAGCTTTGACGAGAGCGCAGATGATCGTTAGAATCATCTTTTAGTGCCAGCGCAAAGAATGAATATTATATTCGCAATCAGAAGTTCAAGTAACTCGCTGTATACACGTTTTCAGCGATTCGGTCTGGGTTTAAGACTTTCGTAAATGAAATCAGGCAGTCCGAAGCTGAGCGCGTTAAAACGCATCAGTCAGAACCTACCATACTGAGAGGGGAGAGGAGTGTCAGGGTCATTGGGTGTCCAGGTTTTAATTTCCGCAAATGATAAGTGGCCCACCCAACTCGGTGTTCTCTCTCTCCCCCTCCACCAGCTTGTAAATTATGTAAAATGCAGGCTTCTATGGCGCAAAATTGCTGACTGTCCTCCTTGCGATGTCTCCCATCGATTTACCATTCAGAATAGGAATATAGGCTTCGAGAACGCGTTGCAAGACAGTGACAAATCAAGACAAGGCAAGTTTGGCATAGTCACGACAAAGCGCGCCCACCCCTTCTTCTTCAGTACGGATGCGGTTCTGTACTTTTTTACTCACTTCATGTTGCCCTTTTGCTGTTTATTATCCGGCAGAGCGCTCAAGGGATTGGGAGCTAGGAGAGAATGACTCGAGTCATTTGTGCTAGTAATCTCCCAAGAGGCTGCCGATAGAGACACATCATTAGCTTCACATCCGAACGTCCTTTGGCATTGCTGTGCAACGCTTAATAAACCCAACAAGCACTTCATGCTGTAATCCCCCGCTTATCTATCATTTATTCTTCATTTTTGTAGGGGTTACTTACAACATAATATGTGAAAATCTCCTAAGAAAAGTTCATTTCCGTGTACTCTTTATAGATTTACTTCAATAACTTACAAAAGAATAAGTTATGTCGCTTTCAAGTTAATCCCCTGTGGAACACGCCACGCTGTCTACGTTTATCCAGTAAATTGAAAACCCATTTCAATTAGTAAAGGACTACAGTTCGCCAAAAAATAAAGATTGTTTTTCTCTATGCCTTTCTCTATGGGTGCTGGGTGCTAACTCAACAAGCTAGGACAATAGTGACCTGACCTTTTCCACCATGTTTAGGCACAAATACACATCCTCTTTCTCGGAATCGTTTCTTCTCACCATCCCAACTTTCCCCATAACCCAAGCAAATACAGTCCCTATCACTGCGGACTGTCGGAGGCGCGCGATTCGAGTCCGCGTTCGGCTCCCTTGCTCTGCCAATGGCGATCAGGTGGAAATCGATTTAGCAAGAAATCAACCAATGATGGAAACGCCGCTTGTGAGAACCGCTGATTGCGACCTGATTGCGACAAATGCAATGATATTGAGTGTACTGTCGTGGTATAAGACTATATAGGAGATATAGGACTTCCTTCGTTGCACAGAAATAGGACATGTGGATTTTGGTTGCGGCATCAATCGCAGTAATAGTTTGCACTTCCTCTTGTGATTTAATGATATCTTGCAATATCTTTCTACACCTTTCGCATGAAGAAAGCAGTACCTTGAGGTTGATAGTTCGTCTTTTAGTTGATTGCAATACACTCTTGTAAAGTCTAAATAAAGGATAAAATGATAAAGTAACAGCCGTTGCTCAATCCCTTTGTGGTTTGCGGCCCGCAATCTACTTCCACTCAGAATCGTAGGGGCTTAATGCTATGTGGCCTACACAAAGACTCGCAGGAGTCAGCCGATGTACACGTACACACTCCCCGGAGGGCAGAAGGCTTGGTTGGCTTGGGCGGAAGCCGAGCCAAGTCGATGTGGTCTATACAATGACTTGCGAGGCTAGCCGATGTACAAGTCAGTGTTCTTATCCTCCCAGATGAATCTGGTAGCAATTTGCCGTCCCAGGTTTAGAAAGCCTGGTTGGCCTAGGCGGGAGTCGACTGGGGTTTGAACCTAGGACCGCGCGAGCGCGCCACTGGTCACCACACCACCTCCGCCTCAGTACAGGAATGAATGATTCAAAAAAACCAACTGCAGTAAGTGTCTGCATTAAAATGCACCTCCTTGTTGGTATAGCGCCAAAGCCGGTGCAAAGTGTCAGCTTTATAGTAATGGAAGGCCCGGTTGTTCTGGGTAAGGTTTGTCTAGGGAAACATGAGTATGCCCCCTCTCAAACTCTCCTTGAACGGTATTAAAATTCCAAACCTCTATGTTTTTTGGTCGATACAGTACATTACTATACAGTAAATGCTCAACCATTATTTGATTTGTGATGATAATATCACTTGAACTCTGCTTTCCGATAGAATCGATACAGCGACGCTATTTTTCGCCTTTTTCTCACCTCTCATCTTTTTCCTCACCTCAAAGGGGTGCCGCCAAAAGCACCCCTAGCCGACGTTGATGAGATCATTAAAACCACTTTATTTTCTCGCACTCTGGTGCTTCGTACTTTTAGAATGTTTCAGAGCACTACTTTACAATTATTTCTAAAAATAAAACTTGAGCCAGAGAGGATCAACAATCAAATTGTTTTGCAGTATGATGCTGTTTGTTCTCCGTACTGAGGGCCATTGCAAAATATCAGTTTCACCCCCTAGATTCCTTTTCATTACGATCCTCGCCACTGAGCTTCATACACCAACCGGGACACGTCCTGCAGTCAGGGAAAAATATCCTGAATACGAATTTCCCCCAAAAGTTCCTTCTCTGGTCCGACTCCTCCTCCTCCTCACTTTGCCATCCCCATTTCACCTAGCCTCATTCTATGAATTCCCCAACATTCAAAACTCTTTTACGGAAAAACTTCGCGCCCTAACTCCAACGCTGTTATACATTGCAGAGTTTTTTCTGCGACTTGATGTGTACCCTACCTCAGGCTGCCGTATGGCACCCCCAGCTCTTTTTCTTTTCACTTTTGTGTTTC
>MU966721.1:42552-83553 GCA_036418165.1 Cooperia oncophora
CATCAATCAGAACCTGCCATACTGTGAAGGGAGAGGAGTGTCAGGGTCATTGAGTGTCCAGGTTTTAATTTTCCGCAAATGATAAGTGGCCCACCCAACTTGGTGTTCTCTCTCTCTTTCTCCCCCTCCACCAGCTTGTAAATTATGTAAAATGCAGGCTTCTATGGCGCAAAATTGCTGTCTGTCCCCCTTGCGATGTCTCCCATCGATTTACCATTCAGAATAGGAATATAGGCTTCGAGAAAGCGTTGCAAGACAGTGACAAATCAAGACAAGGCAAGTTTGGCATAGTCACGACAAAAGCGCGCCCACCCCTTCTTCTTCAGTACGGATGCGGTTCTGTCCTTTTTTATCTCACTTCATGTTGCCCTTTTGCTGTTTATTATCCGGCAGAGCGCTCAAGGGATTGGGAGCTAGGAGAGAATGACTCGAGTCATTTGTGCTAGTAATCTCCCAAGAGGCTGCCAATAGGGACGCATCATTAGCTTCACATCTGAACGCCCTTTGGCAATGCTGTGCAACGCTGGAAATAAACCCAACAAGCGCTCTATGCTGTAATCCCCCTCTTATCTATCATTTGTTCTTCATTTTTTCTAGGGGTTACTTACAACATACTATGTGAAAATCTCCTAAGAAAAGTTCATTTCCGTGTACTCTTTATAGATTTACTTCAATAACTTACAAAAGAATAATTTATGTCGCTTTCAAGTTTACCCTGTGGAACACGCCACGCTGTCTACGCTTATCCAGTGAACTGAAAACCCTTTTCAACCAGTAAAGGACTACAATTCGCCAGAAAATACAAATTGTTTTTCTCTATGCCTTTCTCTATGTGCTGGGTGCTAAGCCAACAAGCTAGGACAATAGTGACCCGATCTTTTCCACCATGTTTAGGCACATACATATACGCATCCTCTTTCCCGGAATCGTTTCTTCTCGCCGTCCCCAACTTTCCCTATAACCGAAGCAAATACAGTCCCTATCAGTGCGGAGTGCAAAGGCGCGCGATTCGAGTCCGCGTTCGGCTCCCTTGCTCTGCCAATGGCGATCGGGTAGAAATCGATTTAGAAAGGAATCAACCAATGATGGAAACGCCGCTTGTGAGAACCGCTGATTGCGACCCGATTGCGACAAATGCAATGATATTGAGTGTACTTGTCGTGGTATAAAACTATATAGGACATTAGGACTTCCTTTGTTGCACAGAAATAGGTCATGTGGTTTTGGTTGCGGCATCGATCGCAGTAATAGTTTGCACTTCCTCTTGTGATTTAATGATATCTTTTAATATCTTTCTACATCTTTCGCATGAAGAAAGCAGTACCTTGAGGTTGTTAGTTCGTCTTTGAGTTGATTGTAATAGCACTGTAATGTCTAAATAAAGGATAAAATGATAAGTAACAGCCGTTGCTCAGTCCTTTTGTGGTTTGCGGCACGCAATCTACTTCCACTCGGAATCGGTGTGTGGCGATTCTATCGTCGATGATAAGTAGGTCGCCGCGCTGGTGGGCGCCGCGTACGAGTCCTGCTGCGTCGCGCTCGTTGAAATTGTAAATGATCATCAAGCCATATTGTTTATGTTAATCATGTACTGCTTTTCCCATTTTTATATGATGATCAATGATTGTTTTTACCGCATTCAAAAGTAAAGGGGTGTAAGACTGGTCCTACGTTATTTGCTCAAAATTACTGATATAATTTTGGGCTTTTCGGAACTTGTGAATACGCGGTCTTCGAGACTCATTTGTATGTCGGTAGTGCAACTCCGGAATTGCCGCACCGCGCCGCCGCGCGAGACGCCGCGACGCGATGTGCGCGACGTGACCTGACTTGCCGACGATAGAATCGCCCGGGTCCCCTCGGAATCGTGTGGGCTTAATGCTATGTGGCCTACACAATGACTTGCAGGAGTCAGCCGATGTTCAAGTACAGGGCAAAGTCTTGGTTGGCTCAGGCGGGAGCCGAGCCAAGGCGATGTGGTCTACACAATGAATTGCGAGGCCAGCCGATGTACAAGTCAGTGTTCTTATCCTCCCAGATAAATCTGGTAGCAATTTGCCGTCCCAGGGGTAGAAAGCCTGGTTGGCCTGGGCGGGAGTCAACTGGGGTTTGAACCTAGGACCGCGCGAGCGCGCCACTGGTCACCACACCACCTTGCGCCTGCATCGCTTTTCGATAGAATCGATACAGCGACACTATTTTTTCGCCTTTTTTCTCGGCCTCTCATCTTTTTCCTCACCTCAAAAGAGGTGCCGCCAAAAGCACCCGTAGCCGACGTTGATGAGATCATTAAAACCACTTTATTTTCTCGCACTCTGGTGCTTCGTACTGTTTAGAAATGTTCAGGAGCACTACTTTACAATTATTTCTAAAAAATAAAATTTGAGCCAGAGGAGATCAACAATCAAGTTTGTTTCTGCAGTATGATGCTGCTTTGGTCTCCGTTGCTTGAGGCTGTCCCTGGGAAAATATCAATTTCACCCCTTAGATTCCCTTTCAATACGATCCTCAAACCACTGAGCTTCATACACCAACCCAGGGCACGTCTGCCGTAAGGGGAAAAATATCCTGAATACGAATTTTCCCCCAGAAGAACCTTCTCTGATCCGAGTCCCCCTCCTCTCTTTTCCCAACTCCCACTCCAACCTAGAGCCTCATTCTATAATTCCCCAATTTTCAATCTTTTACGAATCACGGTGTGTGCTGATTCTAAGACTGTTATTCCTTTCCTGAGTTTTTTGTGCGATTTTGATGTGCGCAATACCTCAGATCTGCCATGTGGTCACCCCCATCTCTTTTTTTCACTTTATGTTGCCATTTTTGCTTTGCTTTTTTCTTTTTTTTTCTTTTTTCTCTGTTGTTTGTCATGTTGCAGTTTTCCAACCATTAGCCATCAATTGGGTGAACCTTGGATGTTTTCTGTCATCGCTTCACATAAATAAATAACTAAAACTAAATGAATAGGAATTTGGATAATTCCAAGCTTTTTGACTAGTTGACAAGTCAGAACCATTCAATAAGTTCAGGATGCACTCATAGAGCCTACGCTAACTGAAGAATTTAAGCTGAAGAAAGGCGTAGTTTTACTAGGAGTTCTCGTCGTTTATGCTCTAGTTTATCTCACGCCCTAGTGAATATACCTCTTTACCTTTAGCCCGTGACACTTCTGAAAAGGAAACGCTTTTGAGTGTGTTGCGGTTGAATGAAGTGCATGACTGCACAAAATTCGTGCTTTCGCTTTCTGTCGGAACGGTGGACTTTCTTTTCAACGGTATACTTGTTTATACTTTGTTTCGAATGTCATCTGGTACTGCATTTGAGACTTACTCGAACATACTAGCAGAGTTGCCTTATAGTGGAAGAAAAATGGCGAAAAGCGAGGTTGACCGGCTCTAGCCCTTGGAAAACCATCCCTCTGTAAGAGATTGGACGAAGCATTTTTGGAGGAGTTTCTTGTTCGGCATCGGTCAGCAAATCGCTGTTTATAAATCGGCTGCCGTCATGTTCAAGTTGTATATCTAGCAACGTTTCTATCCATTTGTTTCACTGATAGATGATAAGAGTGTCAGGCCGTACACGAACTGTGTGGTCACTTGTGTGGCGGGCGGTTTTGGTAGGCCTTTAGGTCGACATGTGTCACGGAATGATAGGGCGCTAATAACCGGTGTCAGTTGGTTCGAAACACGCTCATGGCAGCAGCGACTTATTAGGCACAATATTCATTCTGTTAGAATGTCGACCCTGCACGCCTTGCAATTGTGTCCGTACCACATTTGTGTGAAGGTGAGTACGTCTGCTGTACGGCCTGGGAGAATACAGGAAATTTCTCATTTCGGCTCAAGCCAGGTTGCATTCGCTCTACTGATTTCCCATGTGGCGTAGGTAAAGGCTTTGGCAGGGGCGGAAGGCTTGCGGAGCATCTCCGTATTTTAAGTTCGCCGTGCAATTATGTTAGCACGCCCACGTATGAGATCAATTAGGTCCTGGTGCGAATCAATGAATGGAAATGACGTCACCGGAGCCCCTCTTTCGCGAATGCTGGAAGCAGCGCAATTCTTGTTTGCACCCTCATTGCAGAGTCTTGCTGTCAGGCAGCATCGTGCGATTGGGGATAATTGGTGAGGTTCTTTCCGACCCCTGCCCCCCCCCCATCTAGAAGCGTGATTGGTTTTGCATATACGGCCCCGCTCCCCCTTTAGTATCTCTCCTCTCGTAACGTCGAGCGGGGGAGGGGGGGGCAAGGGGTGCAAGCGTGAAACGAGGAAAGCACAAAAAGCTCCATAACGCGAAAAACTTCTCCTCACGGAGCGGTATTTCCCAGAAAAAGCTCACAAAGCAAATACTACCCCCCCCCCCCCCCTTTCTGCTCACGATGAGCAAGATACGATCCTACTTCCGTTTTACAGCGTGAACAAGAAGAATCAACCCTCAAAGAACATTTTCTCAGGCCATATACGAGCTCTCCCGTCTGTTAGGGATGCTCAGCGATGATGTTCCCTGTGCTTGTTGAGGCTGTCGATATTGCACGACACTGCGAACGTTCTTCCTTGTTTTAGCACGGATGAAAAACTGTCCAATATTGATATTTATTGCGGATTTACCAGTCAACTTGCCAGCTCTCTTGCCGTTTATCATCGTCACAGCTGTCAGAAATGAACACGAAGGTGACGAACAACAACACGCCATAACTCATCAAAAGTGCATGTGATTGCCCAAGTGTTAGACAGTTGTTGTTTCAGAACTTCATAGAAGTCACGTCTTGTGCAGGAGCTTTCTAGCAATAGCACCTGCTGATCAATGGGCAAAACAATTGAACTCATTTACTTGAGCATCTATCCTTCATTCAAGTTTCGGCGAAATCGCTGGAGACCTTTTGGCGGTAACAACCTCAAAGACTCTTTGCACAGCACTCGTGCCACGGTCTCAAAAGGGGATGGAGCTCCAGGATGGGTGAGCCAGAATTCAAGCACAGCAGTTCTATTCGAATGACGGTTTCCTCATTCTCGCAAAAGGAATTCTCTGATTGGCACCGCTCTCCGTCTCAATCTCGTTAGCGCTGAGCTTTGTTCTTTGCTTTCTTGCTTTCTGGCTTTGCATCACTGATATATACAGTTGTTGCTTATAGTTGGAGTTTTTGTTATCCAGTTTTCTGGGTTATAAGGCGCACCGTGTTTAGGGCGCGCTTTCGCCTTGAACAGTTGTGACTGTCTCTTTCTCACGGTGTTTTTGCATAATTTTCGTTTAATTCTATTTGCGTGAATAATCTATATTCAGCAGGAGGTGCTTGGGAACCAACTCGAGGATTAAAACATGCAAAAAAGACAAAAAGCTGCTGCCATTTCTGGCAGCTCTTCGCGCGCGTTGTCGCGTGTGTCCATGCGACGTCGTCAACCAGGACACATCTTCGTTGGGGATTGTCCGACGAGGGGGGGGGGGGGAAGGGCTGAACACATTTGGTCGAAAAAGGAGTTTTTGATAGTTGATAAATCTTGTTACACGGGCACTATAACGAGAGAGGGTCGTATCTGTCTCCTGAGAGAAATTGGCGGCCTTGAAAATTTATCTCGGTTGTTGGCTTTTCGCGGTTTTCCTGTTTCACATGTTCATTTACTCCCACCCCCTTCCCCCCCCTTCCCCCGGCTCCGCCCCAGCCACCACCCCCCCCCCTCGACTGGTCTATTGTATCAGAGAGGGAACTAGGGGGGGGGGGCGTGTCAACCAACTTCCTGGAGGGGGTCGTACGGACCTGACCAAAATCCCAAAAAAAAATTATGTGCCCTTTTGCCAACAGCACCCCTTATATACCAGAAAATAGGGTCTAATGACACAAAACTGGGTGGTCATATCGCTTAGACTTAACGTGCTTTCAGATATACGTACACAAGTGGCACGATAAATTGACAAGGTGCTCAGGATCGATCCGCCTAATACGAAAGGATTTTGTCCTCTTATCTGGCGCTGCGTGGCGCTTTTTCCAACCAGGAGCACCGTTATAGCGTCTACCCCAAGCGCAACATGCTGACCCAAACGCCCACCGCCCACAGTTGGCCGGATAATCACGGATCGACGCTGGTACTCTTATCGTTTCATTCATGAAGTACAGTTGATGTGAAGCGTTGCTGCATGAACAAATGAATATATACGTACAATGGTACCTATGGAGACGGTTGCTGGCACGATGCCAACGGGGAAAACTCACCCAAAAATGCTTGTCCAATGCTGTGCACACCAAAGCTTTCCTCGCAGCTTTTACGCCGTTCAACTTCCTTTTCGTTACTTCCTACTATAGAGCACCCTTGCTACTTGTAAGCACCAATTTATCGTGCCTGCCTTCGAGTATTTTAAATCGAGCCAGGTGTAGAAAACACCCTATTGGGGATTCCTCAGTGCAAGGAGGCCCTACTTTGTCCAGTTTTTTTGACATTCCATTATTCCCGTTTTAGGCGCGCTATTCATCCCTTCGGCTCGGTAACATTAGTATTCCTGATAGATGGGAAGGAGGAAAACATCTCCGTCGCTCGTCGAATTTTGCTCCTGGGGTGGAGTCTTATTGATAGGTGAATTTCCCGATCGCAATGAAGTCCCCGCCTAGGAGTATCAGGACTATCCGCTGAATCATGCTAACCTGTCTTGATACTTCTCATTTTTATGGCACGGTGCTAGAGGCGTAATGGCGAAGTTTTCCCCAGTGCACGAAAAATGCTAGGAGGAACTTCCTGGCGAGTGCGCTTGCATTGACTTCCATTTATATTTCGCCACTTTTGCGATTCATAATATTTACTTATCTGAAATGAACCGTTCTGGATTCGCTATTTCAAATCGCGATGTTAGAGGCGTCCATTACTGAAAAGTCAGCTTCTGATAAAATGGAGTAGCTAAGGCACCGAGGATAGCTTATTGGGAGGGGTAGGGCATTCTATAACTGTGATGAGGGTTGTACTGGTTCTTTGACCTAATGAAAGTTTGCTGGCGTAATTGAACTTTGCCGTTTCAAGAGCGCTACAGTGGGGTGAGACTGATAAAAAAGAACACCTCCTTTGTGAAGCCTACGCCTGGTTTTTTATTTCACACGCGGTGGCGGAGTAAATTCAGGGAATAATCTACCCTGAACTTTCCGAGCACCTTGTCACCCTGTGCAGCGTAACTATTGATGCCGACAGCCAATGGCAATGTGTATGTGTAGGTGTGAAGGAAAAGACAAAAAATTCCGAATAAAATTTAAAGACAAAAAATTCCGAATAAAATTTATTTTTCAATGTAGTCCCCCATAATCCCATACACTTGTTTGGAAAACTCATTTCGATACCCTCAGAAAAATGTTTTTCATCCTTGTCCCTAAAATGTGCGTTAATGCCGCCTTCTGCTCTTCATTATCGGGAAAGCGCTTTCCACGAAGGTGTTTTTTTAGGCTGGGGAACAAAAAGTATCGCTATTCATTTTCTCAATTTTCTTTTCGTTTCTCAATTTTCTTTCCATTTTTCTCAATTTTTCCGAATCAATAATTATTTTCTCAACATTGCCGCATCAGTCGTTCTGGTCTTCCTAAGGATAACTAGAATAACATTGATGACAAGTAAATGAAATTTTGTGTTTATACCCTTAGGGAGTGTCGTTACCTGTTCATTGAAATCATTCAGATCCCCGTCACTGCTGAATTGCCCCGATATCGAGAAAACTTTGAACGGCCTTCCCACCCTTAAATATCGAAAGTCACGTACTTTTATTTTACTTTTAGTTTTTTGCTACCTTCCCCCTCTCCTCCTGTATACTTCCCTGTCTGTCTTTCTTTTACAATATATTTCTTCAGCAGCTGATAGTAAAAGTCAAATATCGGATACGTGGTGATTGACCGGGAGGCTGTTCTGTTTTCCCAACCCTCACTCCCTGCTGGATGAATACTAGGGAGGGTGGCAATGAACCATATTCTGGGAAAGGTTTGCTCGTCGTGACTGCATAACCTGTGTATGCACAGTACAGGCTTTTAATAGTGTATAAAGTAAAATGATGCAACAGCATTGTAATGTTAGTTGTGATGAAACGACTTTTTTGTGAAAAAAAATTGCATCAGGTAATTTATATTCTGCAAACATCGACTTTATCATGACACTGCCTGAATTTCCTTCTACAGCTCATGAAAATTCCCGAGAAAGTTTCCACTAGGTCAGAGACCTACGCCTTCTATTTCAAGTTTGCCCCCGTCCATTATAGAATCCCACAACATATTTTGAAAATTATGAGGTTATGTAGGTCGGCAGTTTCCAATCTGTGCCGGACCGCGGTCTGATGTTGCCTATTGATCAAAGTTTATTTAGGTAATCATAAGCGAACCAGGATCTCCAGATGTGGTCGACAAAATGGATGGAGCGTATGGGCCAGAGCAAGAAGGTCAGATTTTAAAAAATATTTCTTTAAAAAATTTACCTAAGTTAATTATGATAACATGCGATGACCGTAGAATACACCAGTGATGACCAGTTCCTGGTAGGACAGTAATTTTTTGTTTTCGTTTCTTTCAATGCTTTTTTTTCTGGTAATTTCTGTATTGCTTACCAGACTCTTTTAGCATTATTATTACTTTTTGGACCATTTCATTTAGTAGTAACAGTTGCACTTGGTGAATGTGAACTTCGGTCCACAAGACACCCATTAATAAGCAGTTTGTCTGCTTTAGCCGCACCAGCGCTGAGTAGTCTTCAGCGAAGGTGATCGTTTTGGACTGAACAGGGTCTCTGTACGAATCAGGGCGATGAGCTTGCACTGATGGAAAGAAGTGGAATTTTTTGAGAACGATTCGGGGTTTCTGCCCCGCATTCGATGTTTAAACGCCCTCGTCCCTCATAGCCTTGTCGACTAGGTTTTTTTGAAAATATGGTGGTAAGTCGAGGAGAGAAGGAAGGTGCGATCCAATTTTTGGAGATTTGGCTCTCCTCGAACAGAATTAGGCTGGTAGTATCCTCAGTTTCCACCCTTTAGTCCCGTTCCCTAGATTCCCATAAAGAAAAGGTGGGGAGTCGGTTCAAAATCTTTGACCTTTTCTTGGGTTATCGCCAAAGTCACATGAAATAAAGTCTCATTGTCTTCAGTGATTACAACTAATCTGAAAAATGCGGACGGTTTAGTAACGGCTTAATGCAAGATAGAACACTCCGCACAGTACTTATCAGCATGCAGCAAAAGTGTAGCACTTTCCCATGCTGAAAACTTCGCAAAGGTCTTCTTAACAGAACTTTTTTCCAAACTTTGGTTTCTGTTGAATTAGCTTTCGGTCTCCCTTAGTGAAGTGAATCAATCAAGAGGCGCCGAGGGGCGTGAATATTGAACCAATGAGGTTTCTTATGGGCGTATCCTTCACTGTGAATGAAACTTTGACCCTTCAAAGTTTCTGAGGAGTAATCGATTAATGAAGCGGGTTTGCTCGTCATCGCACCTGTTCTTATCATTCCAACATAACCAATTCACGAGTCACACACGAATTCCTGCCAATAGTCACGTACGTTTCATGTGAGTGTGACGTGAAATAGGATATAAACTAGTTAAATTCCTGATCTTTCTTGTAATTCTATGAGTAGGTGGTAATTTAGATAATGATTCATTTTTGTATCATATTCTCTTGCCTCATCGTCGTCTTTTCTTCTTCTTCTACTCGGCACCTATGAAAAATCACCCTAACAAACAACGGAAAGCGGGGTGACGCTCACTGCAGCACGGCGAAGCCCAACTCTGTGCCACTTTTACTGAAACCAGAAAACTTTTTTTGTTGTCGAGCGGGAGGGTGGGATGGAGAGGGGATATAGTACGCATGAAACAGAAAAATCACGAAAAGCAACCGCAACTCCCACCACTCCTAGAAGGGCCTTACAACGTTCGCCGAGCGAGAAAAATCAACTATCAAAATAAATTTCTCTCAGCCCAAATACGACCAGCCCTCTCCTTGCGGCCAAATACGACCCCCCCCCCTCTTGGGGATCCGCAACAACGATGTGCCCTGCGGCGAAGAGCAATAGGGTATAGCTCCAACACCATCTGTGGCTTCCTCATCGAAAATTGCAAGGGATCGAAAAATCCTTGGCGAAGGGTTACAGGGGAGAAGGATCGTAAGCTGTTGAAAAACGATTGCACTAATGTGTAGGGATTCAGTAGTTTATTTATTTATTTATTCTACACTGTAATAGTGTGCCCTAGGAAATCGCGCAATACTCATTCACCAATTCTACCCAATATGGCAAGTGGGGCTTAATAGAGAGATGGGTTTTGATTGCTAAAAAAAGAAATATAATGAAATAGTCAAGGGAAATAATAAAATAGTTTGTAAATTGGGTTTTTTTTTCTCGAGTACTTTGTGATTTATAGTTTAATGAGATGCCTCTTTTTTTTCTGGGGAATTGGAGCGAAGTAGAGATAAGGAGCTGAGGAAGTTGTACTATTAGTTTCAATTGGTCGGCCTAAGAAGGTGGAGGGGTCCTGCTTAACGGAGTGTCACTTGAAGGCAGGATCTTCATCCCGTGAATTTTCTTTTCTGGTACGATCCCCTCCCTAGCGACCGAATACGTGCCCCTGCCTAGCAGCCTAAAACGACCCCTGGTGGGATTCTCCCAACGATGTTGTTCCCTGTTGTGAGAGGTACGGTCTGAGCTACTATTGAGCTAAGGCAAAGTGATGTGGAGTGAAGTCCATCTATAAACCCTTATGGAATCTTATTGAGCTCTCCTAAGTTACTCTAACTATGGTTATTTAAGCTGCTTAGAAATTATTCACAATTGTCCCCATCGCCATTGCGTTCTTGCTTCTCTTTATTCTGCTTTTTTGTTGTGATAGAGGCTGCAAGTGCCGTCTGGTTCACCCCTTCCCCTACGATGCAAAGCGATTGCGCATTAAGGAGTGATTCACTACTAATTAAATTAGTTTTGGTGAGAGTAAAACTCGATAATGTCCACAGTGAGATCCGACTTCATTGCACGTCTTCTAAGTGGAATAAAAGTCAGCAACTTACCACTTAGGGTCGTCCTTCTGGTACATCTATTGCCTTCTGTTCCCCTGTTGTTTGTAGCTCTCCAGCATTTCCATGCCGACATTCCATCATCGACAGCACCCCTTAGGCTGCGTTCATACCTTGCGGCAGCGTCTGCCAGCATCTACCAGCGACCACTAGCGTTTTAAGGGTCTGACAGCGCCACGAAGGGAAAGGGAAGTATAGGGAAGTAGGGTTAGGGAAGTATAGGTATCGATTAAACGTCTGTCGGCGTCTGCAAACTTCTATTGTCTGCCAGCGTCTCGATTGCTAGGGAGGTAAAAGCATCGATCTAGCGTCTGCCAGTGCCTGCCAGCGTCCACCAGCGTCTGCCAGCGGCCGAGAATAGAGTATGGGGAAGTAAAAGTATAGCAAACAGCTGAATGAGGCGGTTTTTTCGCGACTGTCGGTGTTCTACACTACGTATACACTCACGAAACCATAACATTCATGAGAGCTCCTATATTTAATAGTTCCTCAGTACAGACATTATAGTACAAAAAATGTGGTCATGTAGCGGAGGCTTAGGAAGCGCGCATTGAAATCAATGCACAGCCATTTCCTCTGCTACATGTGATCGCGTTAACAGCTGAATGCCCTTTCTTTTCTGCGGTTTCAAAGTGAGTCATCCCTGGAGTTTCCTTTGTGACTGAGCAAGCCGTCATCGATTGGATGATATTCAGTTTCCCAGTTTCTTACCAGTGAAGTGAATATGTGTGCCGCTTCTGCGCAAATTTTTCATTTTTTTCACAACTTCTATTTGTTTACCTGCCTTTACCTTTGTTTCGATTTTTGATCTTTAATTTTTGCCCTTCTCACATTTTATCGGAGCATTTGCTAGGATTATGCGCTAATAATAGTTTATTCGAAATTTGAGTGGGTTTGTTTACAAGTCTTACGCATCGATGAAATATTTTAATAAGTGCCTCATTCAAAAATTGGTTTCAATCGGAGACAACCATGACATTCAAGTGGAGGTTTTAAGAGCAAAACACCACAGTTCCGATGCAATCGTTCTGGAATTCTCAGCGTGGGTGGTTGTGTTTGATCATAGGAAGGAAGGCAGTCGTACAAGACCTGGTAAAATTCTTTGTTTTGCTGATTTCTCCCCTTTGAGACTCGCGATAGCCCCATTCTTGATCGGTGGAGCTACGAAGTTATATCCCCCTACCATTCCTTATAACTGATTGAAGAGGACAGCTCTCTGCCTCCCGTCTTTCGTGCAACAGGATTTCGATGAAAAAAAAGCGGGGGGGGGGGCAGAGTGGCAGAGGGAGCTGTGTGAGTGGGAGGCGCGAGATATAAGCGCTTCATGGAAGCAGAGATAGGGAGGGGGTGTTTAGCACAGATTTTCGACATGGCGATGTTCCCTATGTAAGGAGAAGAAAACATGGGGGGGGGGGATTTAGATTCAGCACAGATTTTCAAGTCAGGCGATGTCCCTTATATAAGACCCTGTCGAGGCAGATGTTGAGAATTCCAAATTCAAACTCGAGAAAATTTGGCGCAGTTCGGCGACGGGGCGGGCATTTTTCACAATAATTGCTTCACTAGTTACGGTTTACAATTTTCACCTTTATGAAACCTGTGAACTCTTGTGAAGCTGGGGCAAGCTCGTCAAGCCATTATGGTGAAACCTGTTAAGTCGAAAGAGGCTGTCTAGATGGGTCGACGCGTCGATGGGAAGCATCAGAAGTGCAATATGGCCCCCCCCCTCGCCAAACTGCGCCGAAAATTCTTATACTAACATTACTCATATTCTGAATAGTACGTGACTATTGGCAGGAATTCGAGTGTGACTCGTGAATTAGTCATGATGAAATGATAAGAAAAAAACTTACTTCGCTGATATACTAGTACTATATTAGACTACTAATTTACATATTTGCAGACCTGCTTGCTTATCTCTATTCTTATGCCTTCCTTTCGCTAATATTTGTACGCTTCTTCAGTGCTTCAGATATCCAGATTTAGTAAGATTCTGCGAAAATTGAAGTAATCAATATGTTCAATATTTCATTCGAAAGAACAAATTTACTACGGTAAGCAGTAAATAGTCGAGTTATCGTGCGCTGATTGTTTTTCTTCAGTTCACGGCTTCCTTTCAATGCCAAAAAGAAATGCCTTGCAAGCTTTTCTTATTTTAACCGCGACCCTTTGTTTGATAGTGACATTGTTTGATAAGAGACGGGGTATCGTCTATTGTCTACGGGTTTAGCGCATTCAAAATCGGAGAACAAGTGATTTCTTCGGGTCAGTTCAGTTGAACGCACACACAGACATATTTCTTTGACATTTGTTTTGCAACTAGGAATTTCTCCCAGTCGTAAACGTCTAGATGAGATATTGGGTGGTCCTTTTCAAACTGAAGCTTCGCGCCGTACTTTAGGAATTTGATATTACCATACCTGTCTATAAATGTAAGCATCAGCTCATGCTTATGTCCTTTTTTAGTCAAATTCTTTGCGCGATCTTAGCGCCCCCTTACCGCAATATTATCGTTTGTATTTTTTCCATTTCACTTATCTAATAACTACCCTTAAATGATTTCCGCGAATCTCCGGGTCGTTTACATTTCCCTTTCCTTAATTCTGTACGCTGTACGTGGACTGTACCGGACCTTCAACCATTTCACTGTTTTATATGCTGTAACAGTAACCGAATGAGTAAATGATAAAACTTCTTGAATTTCGGCGGAGGTAGTACAGTGACACGAGCGACGCGCGCAGTTTGGTGGTCTAGCCGTGCGCAGACTTCGATCCATCTGGGACGAATAAATTGCTAGCAGACTCGTTCGTAGGATTAAAATACTGAATTCTACATAAATACACGAGTTGGTCCCGGAATTCGCTGTATAGCTCACTTTGTATTCAAAATACCACGACAAATCTGAATGAAAGCAGAATGCATGGCTCCTTCCGAGATTGGCTTGATCACCTCCGAGAACTCCTGTCTTTTCCAACTTTTGGATGGGATATAGGGTCCCAGACAGGGCACATCATTAGGTGAGGACTCTAGGAGTGTTACGAACCCTCCTGAAAAAGGTGACTCGATGCCTCCCCCTCCCCCCCTTCCTGGTTCCCTCCCCTCTCATACGATCGAGCTGTCGAGCGGGGGTGGGAGGACACATGTAGCGCATGTGAAAAATGAAAAACCGCACAGGAAAAGACAACCGAGAAAAATTCTTCCCAGCGCCCAAATCCCTCTCAGTAGGGAGAAACGATCCCCCCTCCCCTTACCCAACAACGGGCAAATACGGCCCCTGCCCTTATAGTGTCCGTGAAACCAGAAAAACCCACTATCAGAAAAATTCTCTGGGACCAATTATGACCTCCCCTCCCCCAGCGACCGAATACGACCGCCCCCCTCCCTGCAGGAAATACCCATCGATGATGTGCTATGGTTTCAGAGGAACTTCGGGATTTTCCTCGCACAGTCTCGTTTGTAAGCTTTTTTCGGTACAAGCGATGGAAAAGCACTTACACACTTAGCTATAAAACCTCCATAAATAAACTAGCACGTTACGGACCGCGTGACACGCATGGTGTGTCATACATTTTTCTCTGTGCACCGTAATACGGCTTATTTGGCAACTACTTCTTCTTCTGAAAATATATCATATCAAGTTTTTTGAACCGCAGTCCACATATCTCATATAGAACTAAAAAAAACACGAAATTGCTGGCTAATGATGTAAAAATTGGTGAAATGGTATGGAAATGCTTACAAAACGGCGGTCCGCAAGGTGTCAATTAATCTGGTTGTTTCCCATACGGCAATGAACGGTCGTGGAAGGCTCATTTACATCACTTTCCTGGGAAATCCATTGCACCAAGGCTACTTTCACTCAAATTCCCTTTTTCTGCTGTTATTCGTTGGCGTTGACACAGAGGGGGCATTTCTAATCTTGTGATTATCGCCCCGACATTAAAAGCCCATCAATCAATGATTAACAAGCGCTGATTCAGTGGCGACCCCCCATCGGAACACACACTTCAATTTTAGCCGGGTTTTATCACAAGCGTTCTGCAAACACCGTTCTCATCTCGGACTGACTTTCATGATAGGCTATTTACTCCGTAATCTCAGTAAACAATCGTGTTACTGGATAATATTTAAGTTGTAGTCCATCATTCGAGTAAGTGACCCAAGTGTTGACTCTTTCTTTCTCCTGTTGATCTATACGCGGATGGCCTTGTCAATTGATTAAGGACAACTTTTGGGATTATATTTTAATTGATTTTTTCCGTATTTTGAACCATCTTCACATCAGTTAGGCATAGGAATTTTAATTATTTTATTATTCTATGATCTTTTATGTTATCAGTAGCTCATGCGAAAGCAAAGGGGCAAAGGGGTGGGGGTGGAGAGCGAATGAATGAATGGCCGATGTCAGACGCTCGATCCGATCATTTTTGTTTCTAGTGAAAGTTTACCGAGCCGTCTGATTCATGCTCTTCTTCCTCCTGTCCACGCTTATTGATCGCTTGAACAGTTGTTCGTGATTGAACGGTTTCTCCGATATCGATTCATTGAAATTCGATAGCTTTCACGAGATCGATTAACAATTGCCGCCCAAGATTCTCCTCTCATCAGATTTTTTTGAACATCATCATAGAACATGTTCAACCTAGAATTCAATGTATGGTACTATTTGTATAAGATAGCACCACTTGTTTGCGATAAATTGCGATTAACTTGTATAATTACCGACCATTGATCTGTTGGTGATCTACTTAAATGCATTTATTTAGCGGACAGCCGTGCCTACTTTGAGGACGAGGAGTGCGGCTCCTTGGACGGTATGAACCAAGATTTCGATTATTCCTCTCTTTCCATCAATATTCAACCAGGTAATTACTATTACTTTCATTTCTCATTAATGATCTAAGACTTTCATAAAAACGAATTATATGAATTCTTTCATTTCTGATTTATTTTCGGTGCGTACAACGTACTTACCTATCATTCCGTAGTAGTTCTAACTAACGCGCGTATGATTGTCAGAAAAATTTTTGAAATTTTTTTCCTGCCGAAATTCCGGCGAAGTATTCGATTTCGTTATCCGATGACTGAGCAGATTCGGTCACCTTAGATGCAGCGATTGTAGCCTTGGGGTTGACAAAAAATGACTGAAAAAAAATTGAAAAATAGAAAAAATGAACAAATAAAATTATTCGTCTGAGGAGTAAGCAGAACGGGCTATGTGTGTTTTGGGGTGGTTTTCAAATATTTATTTTTCTTTGTTTCTAATTGTACTTACTCATTACCGAAAAGTCGGGTCATATTTGAAATTCAATCGATTAGGTCGTTCATGTATTGTCTAAAAAGGTCGTTGTGTAATATGATTGAGTGAAGGTTTCGGGGATAGTGACCGTTAAAGAAGTATGACGTTACATTTCGTCCTTATTACCCACCATTGTCGCTGACACATCGTATTACTGCAAAGATTTATCTTTCTTTGCAGTTTTTGAATTACTACAACAGCTGCTATCCGACTACCGTAATATCATTAGCAACGCTATTTTTAAGGGGGGGGGGGGGGAGAGTTGGAGAGAGAGGGCTAGTCTCTAGCGGTGGCAGACCAGGGAAAGGTCCTGAATATAAAATTTGAAGATTGCGAAGTGTTAGTAATGCTGTAGCGTTGCCATGACTGGGGACAAATTCCGGATTGGCACCCGAGCAGGCCAACTGTAGAGTGATCAGTTAAGTAAAGCTATACTAAGGCTCAGAGTAACTTTACCAGACATTACAGTTCATTTTTCCGGGGTACGTCCTTCCGCTGGTAAACATTTTTGAGAGGTATGTTCCCTTGGTTCCCTCCTCTGGGATACGTCCCCCCGCCCTTCCCCATCCTAGCTATCATTTTTTTTGGATTTACCCAGCTTGCTACCACTTTTCCAGAAATTCCCGGTAATTTCTGGTTTTCCCCGAAATCATATTATCGAGGAGTTGGGAGGGGAGGGGCTGTATATAGCTCGTATGAAACGAAAAAAAAACGCTGAAAATCAACAACCGGGAAAAACTTTTTCCCAACGCCGCAAATTGCTTTCAAAGGCAGACACGACCTCCTCTCTGCAACGGGCAAATGCGACCTCCCCCCTCCCCCCTCTTCACTACCCGCCGGGGTTCCCCAACGAACAGCGTGGTCTGGATATATCGTTTGCAGGTTTATGGGAACCTGACGTGCACGGAGAATTGCTCGACTTGTTCGATTAGCTGCTGTAGGCTGTCTGGGAGGAAAAAAACAGTGATAGAACATCAGATAAACACAGCAAGTTACTGCATAGGCCAACCGTATTCAGGAAATACTTCACTTTCGAAGTATTCAGGAAGTAGAAGGGGTGGTGAATTCCAAGAAGATTCCCAAAGCTAGCTAGTTAAGCATTCACTAATTAGGTACCTCTCATGTAGGCTGGGTACTGTAGTGAGCCCACCTTCCTTTTTGTATGGGTGTTTGAGCATTCACTTTTTAGGTACAGTCCTCATCATTGCGGACCGGTGGGGCGTGTCAGCCCAGAAGGAGTGCGCACACTGTTGAAGCCGTTCTCAGCCTTGTTTGTTGCAACGCTATGCGACAAAAAGTGGTAGAAAACGAGTAATACGAAGGATATTCTACAGCAATGCACTTGTTCGCTTCAAAAACTGGTGCAGAACGACTTTGCCAAACCGCACCAAATGCAGCCGCACTGCCACGCCCCACCGGTCCGCAATGATGAGGACTGTACCTCTCATGTAGGCTGGGTACTGTAGTGAACCCCACCTTCTTATATGGGTGTATGTAGTATGGGTTCATGTGGGAGGAGTCATGTTGAAGGTGATCAATAACCCTTCGAAACGAAGTAGAAGAGTGTGACTATGATCGGACGAGTTCACAGGGCGACAAACTGTAACTTTGTTAGTCCACACAGTTACACCATCAAGAAGAACTAATTCAGATGGACTTGGCACTGGACGACAAGACGTTTCGAAATTGTGTTCCGTAGTTACACAAATCACAGCACTTTGAGGGCTATTGCACGTCATTCACTGAATTTTTTCGTCTACGTTCTTCACATTGCTGCACGTTTCTTGTAGTTCGCCTACATGAACTCGTAGTCAAGGAACACCGTAACCTTATGGAAATTTCTGTGAAATGTGACCCTCTGCCAGAAAAAAAAATTTTCGCCTCGTACAATTTTCTTTCCCGTCTACCTACTATCACTACCGAGCTTTCTCAAAAATTTGCCATCATCAGTAAAAAATTTTCGTTGGCGGAACGTCCCTTCTCTCCAGTTGTCAAATACCCCTCCCCCTCCTCGGTATTTACCCAACAGATAATGAGCACTGTGCAAGCTGCCCAAATTTCCAAGTTTTCACCTATTCAAATTTTCTGTGGTTGCTGTTTTTCCAGGTTGCCTGCCTCAGGTCATCGCGGCTGAAGACGCCATGTGACACCGGAGAAATCTGCAATCCGTAGTGATTTCCGTTCCAGGCACGCGATCCCCTTCAACCACCGGTTGGGCTAATGCCGACCAGAGCTGCCTGCGGGAGAGGAATCCCCGAGTTTAATAGTGAAGTGAGCGGGGTACTATATGAACTTGTAAAAGTTCTTTTTTGTTGGTGGAACTCAAAGCGTCGAAGGAGGTGAACTAGAGCAAACTTTATGGTCCATAATGTTTTTTGGTCTTTTTGGTAATGTCCTTCAAAGGGCCACGTGCCCATTATCAATTTTACGACGATAGCCGAATCGATAAAAGTGCACATTTGGTGACGGGGAGAAATGGGGAGCGATATTGAACGGGCTATGCTATAAGCACAGGGAAATGTTCCGGTTTTTTTATAGTAATTATCACCGAATCAGACAATTCTTTCGAAGATGCTTCCAAATTTAGGCGAGATTCCACGAATACCGTTTTTCATCGCGTGCGGCTTATATCATCTAAGTTGTTCTGCATCAAAGGCATAAGTAAGGATAAGCTGGCACTCGTTGGAATAGTGGCAGGGTTACCATATAGTGGAATAATGACGAGAAGCAGTTTTAAATGGCCGGAAACCTGCAAAAATCTTTTGCCCTGCGCTTCATTGGACGAGCATTTTGGACGAAAATCCTTTTGGCATCGTGCTAACGCCGGCTTTCGTAGAAACGGGTGCACATATGTGATCATTCCATGCAACAGCGCCTCATATCAACTGCACTTCATAAATGAAGCGATAAGAGTCTAGCGTCGATATGACTGTACGGACATTGTGGGCGGGTGGTTGCAGTGGGCGTCTGGTTCGGCATGTTGCCCCTTATTCGCAATGTCGTACCTTTTCTGGAAAGGGCGCCACCAGGGCCTGTTAAGGAGCACAATATGTGTTTGTGCCAGGCGGACCCTGTAGTAACTGTTGATTTACCGCGCTTCTTCCCTTTAAATTCAGATTTCAGTTCATTGACGATTTCTGACTCAATGACTACTTTCTCCTATCTCGCTTCTTGGAGTATAGCTATCGCACTAATGCCTCCACTGAACTAAAAACATGGTGTTTATCACAGCTAAACAGAAGAGCAGGTCCTTGAGAACACAAGGAGAAAGCAAAGAACTTTTTCAACCCGGCAATTATTTCAGGCGCTGATGTGGCTGTCGATCTCCTTCCAGTACCACCTGATGGTGGATATGGATGGGTAATTGTAATTGCCGCATTTTTCTCGAATCTCATTGTTGACGGTGTTTGCACATCTTTTACGGAATTCAAAGGTGCCTATTCGCAACATTTTAATGTAAGTTTTCACAGTTCAGTTTGTCCAAGTTTCCATAGGAAGGTAGTAGACGCTTTGAGTTCCCGATGAGCTTCTTAGGAACCATCTCATAAGCTCGAGATCACAGGGATTCTCTTGAGCCAGGTGCTTTGAGTTTGTGTGATTGGTTTATTGTCTACAATGACCAATCGTGAATGACCCTGCAAGATATCACGTGTTCAGACACGATGCTAAAGTTGATATCGTCGAAGACAGCCGGGGCGGTGTTATGAGACGTTTTCACCATTGTTTGTTTTCTTCCTAAACCCATCTTCTAATGGCTAATCTAACCGATCACTCTTGCTGGAAAGGGGAGGCAGAGGAGTGCTCATTCTGGCCCTCCTAACGGAATGAGCACGCCTGTCCTGACTGGCTGCGACGATATTAACTAACGCACAGTATTTCTGATTGAGTGCAACTTACCCTATTCAGGCTTCGGACGCCTCTACCGCCCTCATTGGCTCACTGTTGATTGGTGTATATTTGTTAGTTGGTGAGCATTATTAATTTTAACATCACAAAATGATCTTTACATCTGCAATTGCTCTTTTACAAATTGACATTTTGTTAGGACCTATTGTGGGCGGTTTGGTAAACAAGTATGGCTCACGGAAGGTAGTCGTCGGCGGTGCTTTAATCTCAGGAATCGCCTTTCTGATCTCCGTAGCTGCACCTAAACATCTACGCTTTCATGCTAATCTATGGCGTTGTTGGTGGTGTTGGATTCGGAATGATTTATCTCCCAGCCATCGTTGCTGTCGGGTACTATTTTGAAAGTAAACGGTGAGTAAGGTTGAGAAAGTTTTTGTTGAACCATCATCACAGACACATTCCGCGGTAACCTGAAGAATGAGATCATTGTCTGTGTACAAAGCGCACACTGCCACGGCCACCACAGAGTGCACCATTTTTACGGGTCGAAGATGCTTGGTATGGTCGCCAGAGGCCTGTGATCTCTGTGCGTCCGCGCGCCCACCGCATGAGTGGCCGCCCATCGCTTGTTTTGTGGCTTCTCACTCGCACTTTCTTCGATGTTGCTGCTAAGTGCTCTGTCGCCAACTGGCTGTCTGATCTCTTGCTCGCGCGTCCTCCATCTCCGGCTTCTTCGCAAGCTGGTACGGGTGCAGAACCAGAGGAAACTTTGTTCAGAGTGTATTTGTCAGTTTCTTCTGCCTTTAACTCTCTGAAAAGTCAAATAGCCACTGGAACTTTTCATATCTCAACCCAACTGCCAACGACTTACAATCTCGGAATGTGCCTTTAATCTCCAAAACGCGACAATCATATGGCCAGATTGCGCCATATACTGGCTCGCTATCTGAGACTTCTCACTATATATTGGGTCTACAAAGTGCAGCGCTACTGCGAAGTTTATCTATTCTAATTATATTACTTTCCAGAGCTATCGCTACTGGTATTGCTGTTGCTGGCTCTGGAGTAGGTACTATGATCATGCCATTCGTTTGCCAATACTTCATTACAAGTAAGTACCAAAAATAAAAGTGGATTGAGTTTCGTCCGTTATGAGTGGAAAACATGGGGAGACAAGAGGGCCATATACTATTATTTCAAAAAGCTATAAGATAAAGTGATGTTGTTCAGCCATTGGTTGGAAGTATACCGTATGGATACTGGCAGGACTAGTTTTTCTCTGTATTTTCTTTGGTTTGCTATATCGACCACTAGCACCACCGAAGATCGATCAGAAGGATCAAGAGCTCGTACCACTCAGAGCTGCACTAAGAAAAATGTCAGAAGCAGACGATTTCGACGTGAGTATATTGTAAAAGTATAGAGTTGTAGTACGTCCCATGAAAAGTGATTGACGAGCTCAACTGGAAACCAACCTCTTAGAGTAAACTAGAACTGTGAAAATGAGTCCATTTCAGTACATATTTCTGCCCAATTACATTGGAGGTAACTGGGCAGAAATATATACTGAAAAGGACTCATTTCGACGTGTACTTGTCCAGTCACTGCTGGGACGAACTGTAACTCTGGATTCTGTGAGACGCATTCTGCAAAAATGGCTACTACGTACTACTTCGAAGTGAAGACGCGTCGTGCTTCGAGCGGAGGTTGTGATTGGTGCTCGATGGCAGTCCACCAATCATGGGCTCCCACTACGAGCGCCTTGTGCCAGTAGCTATTCGTGCCAAATGCTCTCAATATTCTGCTAAGCATACCTGAAAGACTTATAGAATCGTGCCAATTCTCAGATGTCCAACGAAAATGACAGTCCAACGAAGCGATACTCCAGAGTAGAAGCAGGTACGTTTTCTGTGCCACTTCTCAGTTTGAACAAGTGGGCACGATCGGCGTGGGCAGGCGGTTGCCGCCAACCCCATTGGTGGGAGGGATGAGTGGGGTGTGGTCAAACGCCCTCTCGCACCTCTGCCACCATTCACGTTGATAACAACCGCCCGGCCCCAGCAATCGTGTTGCCTCCGAGGATTCTATTTTTTTCACAGCAGTGGCTGAAATGTTCACGAAGGGGCTCCCAGGAAAATTTTGCTCTTATTTAGTCGGGTTTTCTTTTCTATTTGAAGGCATGGTGTCCTAATAGCGATTGTCTTTTCTGAAAGTGACAGCTGTTATAGCGAATGTGACGGGTTTACTAGAGTTGGGCAACAAAAGCCTGATCTCGGGAGAAATAGGGCCAATGTTGAATAGCCGATACGAACTGTTGGCACCAAATAGGGTGACAGAGCTTCCAATTAGAAACAAAGAAAAACAATTATTGGGGAAAGGAATACACTCCAAAGCACAGATGATCTATTTCGCCCGCACGGATGATCCATTTCGCCCGTTATCGCAGACGAATCATCCCTGAACCACTACCCTTGTGACTCCTTGGTGAGGGGGGTTGAAGGCGGGGAGGGGGTGAGCGGGGATGAAGGACGATCTTTCCTCATATCACCTAGCATTTTTCTATATTTTGCCAACTTTTTACCATTTTCCCAGTTCTCTAGGAGTTCCTCAGTTTCCCTACAAAAGCTAGTCTCCAATGGAGGGACCCCTTTCGAAGCTGCGAGCATATACGGTGATATGGGCTGTCAGCGATCTGGATAGCGAGCGTGAAACAAGGAAAGTCAGCTAAAGTCTCTTAAGACGAAGACAGCCCCCCCCCCTTACCCCCTTACCTCCAGCGAGTAAGTACGACCCCTGCTGCGTACGACGTGCCCTGCTCTGAATGCTGGAACCAACTCAAGAAAGAACCGAATATTGATGGGCACAACTTGCAAAGGTGTCAATCTGTTCAAGTTATAACACTCTCCCTTCAAAGCTGTGCTTCCTTCAGGTGCTAGTAGTGAGCGGTAAAGTGTAATGGACTGTATCAAAATGTTTAGACTCTAGAAGGAGCACCGATGTTTCTAGAGACCATTCAGTGAGAAGGCCGAGAGCTGAGCTACGCAAGGGCTAAATGGAGACTGTTATTATTCAAACATAACTTTTTACAGAAAACAACCATGATGATCCAGTAATGGCACGTCTCCGAAGTGCGTTGTCTGAATGCGAAAATGATGCTGACACTTCACCATCAACGCCAGTTCGACCTCCACTTTCACCTGTATTGGAAAATGCTATCAGTAAGAGTCGAGCTGGCAGTACACATCAAACCCACATCGCCAGTAATGTACGAGGCAGAAAACTAACACTGACGAGGTATTGTCAACAGCTCCATTTCAGTCAGTAACTTATAAACGCCTTTACACTCTGCATCCCAAATATGAAAAAGGCGTGGCTGCGTTCTTCATTTGAATGTAGAGGCAGGTGCGCTTTTTGAAGGATGTTGTCGTGTCAAGACCATTATGGTTATGCCTTTGTCTAGCTCAATAAGATAGCTGGCTCATTTGGGAGTACTTCACGATACACGCCTCCTACATCATGTTTGACTGAGGTTCGCAGCCACGCCTCCTCACCTCCGGGCATAGAGTGTTTCTTTCATTGTGCTCGGTTAGCTAGTTAGCGATTAACGTACGGGGTGGTGTATCAAATCGATCAAACAAGGGCATGCGCCCCGCTGCAGCGCGCCCTTGAACTTCGACCTGTGAGGCAACGTTCATAATTCACGTTTTGGTGCAAAATGAGAAGACGCTCTATCGATCTAGGAGATCACAAAATTCGTAAATCCACGAAAGCAATGGAAGCAAATTTACTGAATTGACTCCGTCCAGCTGGAGTGTTTGAGCACAAGGGAATCCACGAGCTCCTGCTCTTCACTGGGCGGAGTTGAACAATCAATACGTTCATATGTAATCCTTTTGTAGAATAATCGGCACTATTCAACTATTACTACCCCCATCTTTCCAGAAACAGCCCTGATCTTGATCGGCTTTTTCCTATGGGGGCAGATTTGGCTGAAAGTTGGGTTCCATGGGTAGTTTGACCTAAACACCAGTATCACATCCGCTCGGGCTGAAACCGCCTGCATCCGCGCCACAGGCGCCGGCGCCAAAATACCCTAAGTTATCAAACCAGCTGAAAACTTGTATACGGAAATTATTTGACATTTTGATTACAAACATCATATTAATTTTTGGCGCTGGCGCTTATGGAAGACGCTGCGATCATCTGCGCTTTGCTAAAGTTGAGCCTGACTCGAAAGACACTGTTTCTCCCAGGCTCTGTTTTAAAAGCGCTAAATGGCGCTGGCTTTGAAAAATAAATGTCATATTTGTGAGCAGGGCATCAGAAAAACCTATTATGTAATTCTTTATCGATTTTGATAAAAAAGGGTGTGGCGACACACCAGCGCCTCATGGCGCCCAATGGCGTCAGGGCTGAAAACTACTTTGGTATTCGTGATCAGGACTTAAAGTAACCCTACTATGCATTACACCGAAATTTGGTGGGAAAGGTGGCGCAAACTGGCGCGAGTCGGCACCAATTTTGCGCCAGCGCCGGAAGCGAGTGCTATTAGGTTGTCGCATAAGTTGTTATACACGACTTTTTTGTAAATATCTCAAAAACGAACCAGCCCGGAGATTAGAGGTATGCACCGTCACCATTCACTACTCGACGCCAGCGCTCAGGCAGCTTGTCGATTCCATCCTCCCAGAATGACGGAGGCTGGGACTTAAGAAGTCGTCGAGCGCCTTTCTGACCTGATCCTTTGTTTCGAACATTTTTCCGTCCAAATAGCGCTGCAGGTGGCTGAACAGCCAGTAGTACAGAAGGGAGCGCGGTCAGGGGCTGTATGGATGGCTGATGGGTGGGCGACCATCAGCCATCCATACTTCTTCCAGCTCGGCCTGGGTCGCCTTTGCGTCCTGGCGTTGTCTATGAGTGCGAAGTAGATTTCGCATTCCTTCCACGCAGTCGGTCGATGTGATTCTTATCATTTCCGCAGACTGGGGCTCACGTAATGCTGAAGCGTCAATCGTCATATTCCTTCTCCAGCAAGCTCCCAGTACTCCATGCCTCTTCCTTGGGGGGGGGGGGGACCACAACAGGACAGGAGAACCTTTCTGGGGTGAGGGTCGACCTTTGGGGTTGGCTTCTGGCCTGTTCTCCTTTGTCGACCCATTGGCCGCTTCCTCACAAGGGTTATCGTAGAGACCCACTTTTCATGCTTGATCATCGAGTTGAGAGTGACGAGCCTCTCTTCAGAAAGTGACGCAGAGAGTGCAGGTGGTCACTCCGCTCGAGAGGTCATAATGGACATTCATTGGGACCCATCGACCAAGCCTTTGCACCATTGCGAGCTTTTCTAGTTCCTACGCGCAACCGTCGAATGATCATAGCTTAAGCGTGGTCGCCATTTGCTCTGGTGGGAGGTACGGGTCCTCCAGCGATGAAACAAAAAGTCTACCTTTCTCTGAATTTGGGCGAACCAATTCTTGCATGTCATGTAAGAGATACGTCCTCACCGTATGTATCCACCAGCTTGGTATGGGCTTCCTTTGCATTCCAGCCCAAATCGTGGAGCAAAACCAAACAGTAACGCAGGTACGTTTTGTCACAGTGCAAATCGTGCGACATTGTGTACTGCAAATGCAAGCTCGGTGAGTGATAGCTAGTGTAATGAAAGAGTATAATGTACACGTCACGCACACTGATGACGTAATACCAACATCCATGCCAACGAAATAGGAGAGGATCAAACACGTGTATAAGAACTTATGCTACAACCTAATATATTCGTGATCAGGACACCGAATTGCGGGCGAGGTTTCAGCAAAAAAATTTCCCTGACTTTTTGGGGTAGTAATAGTTGAATAGTGAATAATCTTTAGCCTGAAGGCGTGGTGTTAGTGCAATCTAACTTAATCCTACAGTATCATTTGCTATGAGTAACTTCACGAAATTTGAGCTTAACGAGCGACATGACGTCCAGCAACGACCTGAAAGCATCTCGTGCCACTTTAAGTGGTCCTCAATTGAGTCGTATCTCAGCAAGAAGTTTCGCCCAATCGTTGAGCCGGCTCTCAAATAAAGGAGAAGCATCGACCCTCAGCATTGCCATGAGTGTAAGTGCTTATTTATTCTATGAATAACTGCCATTATTTCCAAGGGATCCAAAAGTTTTTCTAGTCTGCCATTATTTCCAAGGGATCCAAAAGTTTTTCTAGTAAGTCCACCAGATAATAAGAAAATGTATTGTTGCTTATGTGGAGTAGACCGGACAGTTAGCCCAAGGATTTGATGGCGCAGCGGGAAAATAACTATGGGTCGCGCTAACTCTTTATATATTTGGCGGGCCAGCCCGTTCTCCGGCAATGTTGAAGCGAGTAAGCTACACAAGCCGACGGAAACGACTAATACGAGCGCTATGATAAGCCTTGTCGCTTGCAGAAAAAAAGGGGAAAATTAAAAGCGGACTGGCTGCGCTCTTTAAGCCATTCTCCATAACAATCGCCATCATCCGGACACGACTGCAGTACCGTTGGTGACGCTAATTGTAAGTCCAAGCTCGCCATAGCATATGTACTTTTGGTGCAACACTGAAGACAAACGAAATCCCGAAGAAATTTTCCCGTTTGGAATGCACCCTTGATAATGGGAATATTACTAATAACCAATTCGAAATATTTTAGGGTGTTGATCCACAAGAATTTTCACGGCCTATGAATAGGCAGGATATTTTCTACGCTGGTTCGATCAAGAATCTGAAAGAGTTCAAACAAGAAGGAAATAATCTGCAGTCATATCGTGGCTCAGTTATGTCAATCCCGAGATCAGTCGTCGGTCAGGCAGTGTCCAGTCTCAGCCAAGCTGGTCGGTTTCTCTCCATTTATTGAACTATTTTTTTCCGAACAGTTTGTTCTTTTTGAGGAACTGCTGTTTTTCTTTCACAGTTTGAAGGCACATTATGCAATAACTGTATGGGCAGAGGAATGGGCGGAGACTTATGACCATTGTGAATTTCTCATTGACTCACCCGTACAATACCGCCCCTAATTTTGTACTGCGCAAAATGACGCGTGGTAAATGTACCGACAGGGCAGCAGCTCGATGTAGTGAAATTTTGGTCGGAGCTGTTACGACCCCGCCCCCCCCCCTTTGTTTTCTGGGGGTTGTTCCGCGATACGACCCCCACACCTTTACTTGTTTTGACGTTCATTACTTCCTGAAAGTTCGCATAGTAATTAATTAGATTTATAATAAAATAGAATATAAACAGTCCTGCCTACTAAGTCTGAGTTTGATGTGCAAGCGTATGTGTAATCCAAAAGCTAGGGATTGAGTTACGCATAAAACACAGTATGAAATGGCGATGTTCTAATGAGGACTATGGCTAAAACGCAAAGAACAAAAAGCGCATAACAGAAAAAAGAACAAAAAGGAAGAATGTCGCCTAAAATGGCATTAACACGAGATGTTGAGTACCCCGCGTAGCCAGATAATTGAGTATTGTACATTGCCAGCCGCCGTACTTGGAGATATTCTGTCCAGCTCTTTTAGCACCGGGGAGCGCCGAACTTCTCAGCAAAGTGGGGTGTCTTTTGAAGGACCGAGACAACTTCCTCAAAGCGGATCTGTGCGGGAAGAGGAGACCGTATTCGTGTACGAGAAGGTATTGGCACTTCAAAAATCGATGAAACGTTTTATTGAAGGTCGCCGAAAAAGACAGAGAGAACCTCTGCCATTAACGGATTCGTTGGGGAAGTGATTTCAGCTGATCAGGCTGATTTGAAATCAAATATTATTTTTTTTTTGTAACTCAACATTTCACAAATCTTGAGAAATGGTTTCGAGTGGTGTAAAAATTTTCTCTTTCTAAAAACCTCTTGAGCTGTTTCTGAAGTTCTCGGGATTCATGAGATCTCGCTATATGGGATTCCTTGGGGAACACTCCCGTTGCGCCGGAAAACCCGTTTCCTGTGTACCGTTTCAAAGTGAGCGTGTTCCGAATAGCCAGGAACGCAACGTAGAACGTATCCTGTGGTGGAGCAGGGGCAGGATATGGTTCGTTTAGCGCCGGATCACGCTGACTTTGGATGCGCCGCGCACCGGACGTCCGCGCAGAGGTGAACGGATGGTGCAAATTTTGTGCGTCATTGTCTGTCCACGCGAGCAAATGTGTCTATAGGGTTCAGGAGGTCCCATGGCGAGCCTGTGCACTTGTTTACAGTGTTTCCCTTGCGGTGATGTGGATGATGGAGCGTGTCTGTGTCGACGCCGCCAGATGTGTGCTCCGCCACTTGCTGTTGCTGTCTCCGAATAAAGGAGACCAAACTGCTGAAAAACGTCTGGTGCGGGAACGATATGGTAGTCCTGTCGTTTGTTGAAAAAAGAGGTTGGCTCAGCGCCAAGCGTAATCGCGGACACGCCCCTCCATCCGCAACGAACCAGAGTATGAGTTGTACTGTTCAGTCATCAACGGACTTACGAGATAATGTCGACTTATTATAATAATAATTTCAGTTTTTCGGATTATTTGATAGTTGAAATTTTTCTACTATTTCTTTTACATATCCGAGTTCTCTAACAGAGCGAGTTCGCTACTCTGGACTCAGCACACTGAGACCTTTGCGCTGCTCGATACTGCCTACCGCCCTCATTACGACACCCTCTCCTGGCGGCAAATACGACCCCCCTATGGGGATTCCTCAACCAATGATGTGCCCTGATACCGCACAAACGGTTCTGAGTCACCCGCCCACTTTCTCTGCCTCATTGCGAAATATGTTTTGAATTACAACGGCTGCCTAAACGTTAGTAACATTAAAATTTCTCACGTGCAGACCTGGTACTGCAACTTGGTTATTTAGTTATTTATTTATTTATGTATATTATTAATGCCTACAGCGATGCGCCCAGTTTGACAGCACGGTGACAAAGCAGTTGAACAACAACACGAGATAAGAGAGAAAAAACAAAACGAAAAACAAATTAATAAAAGGAAGAAAAAAAATTCACTGAAAACCTCAAGAACTGTAGAGTGAAAGGAAAGCGAGAAATCAAAACAGTGCTGAAACTGTGGAGGTGACCAGAAAGAAAAAGAAAACCTTGTAGAGACAGTCGACTGACTGTCTTGTCTTTACTTCATTTCATTCGAAGTGGTTTTTTTAATCAAATTATTAGTTTGCTAGGGAACACAGAGAGTTGAAGTATAACGAATGGAAATTGTCAAGGTAGTTTCCAAGCTTGCAGTCGCATTATTAAATCCAATACGAGTAGCTCCTCGCGTTTGAAGAGGTGCGGCCTCTGCGTAGCGTCTTTGATCGGTTGTTGTGAAGATCCAATCACAAACGTCATTCCCACCCGTCGTGGCCTCACATTGATCCTATCTACATATTTGTTGTCCTGTTGACTGAAACTGTAATCAGAATGAAAAAAAATGGCGACCTTCGACTGGTACGACCAACAACGTTTCTTATTTTTAGGTGATCTTCATGAATTAGGATCTCGTATTGGAGGTTCGCGTTTGTCCCGTATCACTGGTGGTTTGGGTGTTGAAGACGATGACATTTTGGATGATTTCTATGATACGGGGTGAGTTTCTGCGTCCATAATAGTCAACTGGTCTTGCTTAAGACCAAAGCACGAGTGACAGATTTCGGTTAAGAAGTCTACTTTGCGGCGACAGCAAAAATAGTAGATTATTTCCTAACGTGTTTGCCTCTTCTTGAAGTAGCGCCTCACAAAATATCAATTAGGTCTTTATGCGAATGTGCGTGGCACCACCAGGGTCAAGCATTACGTCGCGGATGTCCGCTCGACCCCCTCCCCCCTCTTAGACAGTGGAATGCGTGGAGGTACCTGCTCTTTTCATCGGGGTATAGTTGTATTAGGTTGTCCGGAAAGTTCTCAGCGTTTTGTGTTACTATTTATTTTTTTGCACATTCATTGCTGATCAAAAACTCATTCTTCATTGCGCCTCAGTAGTACATCCTGAAGAGAATCTTTTGCGCTGTCTGATGGTGTAATTGCGTTTCACCGTTGCTTATAAACCCCCTTTTCCTGAGACTTTTTGAAGCATGTCAAAAGAGCAACTTCGGACGAATTTTTCTTCAACTACAAATTGGGTCTATTCGCAGTCGAGATAGCGCGACAAATTAACCAGGTGTGGGGACCCAATATTGGAGAAAGCACCGTGCGACAATGGTGCGACAAGCGGTCGACCTAAAGCAATACCTGACGAGGATTTGAAGGCGTTTGTGGAAGCTGACCCATCCCAAACATTTCGAGAGATGGTAGGAAAACTAGGCGTTGGCAAATCCACTGTTGCGGATGGTCTGAAACGCATTAGGAAGGTGAAAAACTCGACAAGTGGGTGCCCCACAATATGAGTGACCGGCAGAAATTGGCACGTCTCGATGTTTCTTCTTCACTGCTTTTGCGCAACAGAAACGTCCCGTTTTTGAACCGAATTGTCACCTGTGATGAAAAGTGGATCATGTATGATAACAGGAGACTTTAGGGACAATGGCTGGATGCCAACAAACCTCCGAGGCAATTTCCAAAGCCGAATCCTAACGAAAAAAAGTTTATGGTCACAGTGTGGTGGTCATCGGCTGGTGTGATCCACTCTAACATGTTGTCACCAGGCCAACCATCACAGCAGAGTCCTACTAAGAAGAAGTCGACGAAATGTACCGAAAATTGCGTCAGCTGCAGCCAGCACTTGTCAACAGAAACGGCCCGATTCTTTTGCATGACATTGCCCGCCCACACGTTTCACAAATCACTATCCATAAACTGAACGAATTGTGGGTTGAAGTTCTACCTCACCCTCCATATTCCCCAGACGTTTCACCAACCGACTATCACCTTTCCAATCATTTTCAGAACTTCCTTGCTGGAAAATACTTCATCAATCAGGACCAGGCAAAAAAGCCTTCGTAGGTTTCGTTGATTATCGACCACCCATTTTTTTTTCTTTGATGGGATTTTTCGACAGGGGTCACATTGGCAAAAGTGTGCTGATTCGAACGGTGCTTACTTCGATTGACTCCGATAAGTCTTAAGAAAGTTATGATCGTTCAAAGCGGAACACTCAAAACGCTGAGAACTTCCCGGAGAACCCAATCTTTGCTGTGTTATGCGATTTTAATTGAATAACTATCTGAGGAACATTTGCCAAAACAATCGAACAGAGCAATGAAACTGAAGACAGGTTTCTCAGAAGTATGCAAGTCACGAAGTGGAACTTCGTCAAGTTCTGCCAGTGACATCTTCGAAACGAAACAATCCGAAGCCGAGACGTCGAGCGTACTGCGGCTGCGTCGCGTGCGGAAATTGGAGCGCTGTCGGCTCATTGAATTCGCATAGTATTCTCAAAAGTGTAAAACATCATCAGGCTCTATACGAAATACACTGTAACTTCCACCAAGCTTGCATGACGGCTTCGGACCAGAAAATAACGCGGAGAATGTTTGGCGAACGCGAGTTTTTTACCTTTCAGTAGATATAACTTAGTTGAGACCTAACTCGGAAAGGAAATTCTACACGCTTTTGAAAATTACAAGGTTTTCTCTTATTTACGAGTACAATATCTTTGCTGTGGCTTGACAATAGACAAAATTGGCCCCATGCGTATTTTGCTCGAAAAGTAGGCTTCAGCGGTAGTGTGAGGATCTTCCCTGCTACAAAACCTACATTATCATCTAGAAAGCTCTGTTGGCTTTCATGCACCTTCTCATCATGTGGTAAGAAGGATCTACCGCACAAAGGCACTGATCAGCATCTCCATGGAATGCGCCATGTACTGCACTTCCTTTCCGAACGCATCACCCATCCTGCAAGCTACGTCGCTACTGTGTTCAGTACTGGCTTCTACGAATGCGACCCCCTGCCGTGAGGGGTGGGGAGCGATATGACCCGCCCTGTCGCGGATTTCGCAACGTGTGCTTGGCCCTGCGCGGCGTCGCTGAAAAGCGTTCCTAAACATTACTTGACTATGAGGAAGCCCATCATTAGCCGTTATCTCAAATGGCGCAGTGCAGTAATCTGGACCAGGACCCAACCCCTCTGATAACTAAGGTTACTCACGCTTGCTTTAATGTGTTTCCATGTGTTCTTCAACAGATTATTTTAACGAGAAAATATTGCAGACGATGCAAATGGATCCCGTTGCCAATTCGAAACGCTTTTCAAGAAATGATCGACTTGGAACTGCTTAAAGACTCGGTCATGCTTCTGCTGTGTGTGTCGAATGTGCTTGGAATGTTAGGCTTCTACATTCCGTTCGTATTCTTGAAGGATCTGGCCCATAGCCATGGCATTGAGCCTGTTGACAGCCGTTATCTCGTACCAGTTATCGGTGTCACTAACACAGTTGGTAGGTATTTGTCTGTTTGAGGGTTTGTTTATTTTAAAGTTCGTGAGAGGGAGAGAGCTTTCGAAGCTTCCAGCTTTGATCAAACCCGCTTGGGATGGCGCACACTTTCTAATTCCATTTGAAATAGCAAATATACAGTCTCGTTTGGTGCGAATGATGGGGCGTGTCAGTAAGGCTGGGTTTGGCGCGCCGCCAGCCCCTTCTTCGCCAGTTTTCGAAGCGGCTTGGGGACAATAACTGGAGAAGAACGACTGCTACGAACTATATGATACACTTCTGTAGCTTGCCAAAGGAAAAAAGAAAACGGACTGGCGCCGCGCTAAAATCATCCCTTCTCGAGACGCGCCATCGTTCTTATGGAACACGAATGTACTGCGATTTTGCCTGCACTACCACTTGCGAATTTAGCCGATGTCATTGACAAGTGTGCCGTGGATGAATATCTCTGTCCTCCTCGCCCATACCGCCATAGAATATGCGGAGAACTTTCGGAAATTTCCTAGCTTCCCTTGTTATCATAAGCAATTGTAGGCGAAGGGAGAATTGCTGTTAATGAGGTGTTAACGAGGTGAGGCGAGCAACAAGCAGGTAGCGAGCCATAAGGGTGACCTGAGGCTAAAGAGAGCAAAAGTGATGCCCACCGCGGCAATGGGCGGTAGCGAACCAGCAAAACGAAGAGATACTCGGGAAACAAAGCGGTGAGCGGTGAAAACAATCATAGAGTCATGATCCAAACGATAGGGCGTGTGAGCGGCGCGGATTGCAGCGCAGCCATAGTGCCCTTTTTCCTTATTTCAATGCCCCTGAGCGCGACACAGCTAATTGGAATCCTGGTTTGGCCGCGCTCCGAGCAATGCCCCGGCACATGCTCTGTCGTTTGCAAGGATCATGACTGTACGAGGGGGGGGGGTGTGTTCAAGTTGCTCCCGGTATAGGTAGAAGCAAAAGCAGAAAATTTTAAATAAGATTTATTTTTCAGTGTAGGTCCCTGTACCCTTAACACACCTGTTTGCTAGGGAAATTGAGTTTTCAATATCCTCTTAGAATATTTCTCCTTTTTGTCCTCAAAATGGCGTTAATTGCTGCCTTCATCTCTTCATCGTCGGAATATGCCTTTCCATGGGATCTTTTTTTATTGCGGAACGAGAAGTAATCAATTTTTTTTCATTTTTCTCAATTTTTAATCAGTAATCATTTTCACAACATTGTCGCAACAGTCATTCGGGTATTCTTTCACCAAGGGTCACTAGAATAGCATTAATGATAATTTAATGAAATTTTGTGTTTATACCCTCAGGGTGTGTCTTACCTAGAGAAATGATTTGAATTCCTTCGTCACTGCTAAATCACCCCGATGCCGAGAACAATTTGAATGGCCCCATCCCCATGTAAAAACATGGCAGAGGTGCTGTAATGCGAGGCGGCGCTGCTTATCGTGTGCGCAGTCCAGGGATCGAGTTGCGGCTTTGGTCCCGCCTGAGACACTAGAAACTCCTTCCCTACAAAGTAGATGAATTGGTAATGGGCTTACCTGGAAGGACAAAAATACTTCGTAGTGATTGCGTGAGACACTGAGTATTCGAAAAACTGCTGCAACTCTTAGTGGTCCATGTCGAAGGGTAGCAAGAGGCTTGGTTTCGTATCCCATGCTGACTCTCTTCTCTGCCTGTTTTTTGTCTGGGCACTCGTCCCTCTTGTAGCCATGCCTCTTGCTGCTCTCAGATATGGGCTTTAGAATGTGCCGCCTCACAAAACAGGATCGGTTAGCCGTCGAAACTTTACTACATGTATACAGGGTCATTGGCATCTTAACTGGCTACCATTCCAGGAAGGGTGTTCTTCGGTTGGCTGGCTGATCGAGGATATGTGTCTGCGCTAGCCATCAATAATTTTTCTTTGATAGCATGTGGAGCGCTCACACTTGGAGCTCCTCTTCTTCCGTCTTTTGCTCTGTTAGTGACGTATGCCGCCCTTTTCGGCTTTATCATTTGTAAGTATATGCTTTTTACTCAATAAGTGTCATTATACTTTGTTTAGCTACAGTATTTCAGCCGCTTATGTATGCCTAACATCCATTGTGCTCTCTGACTTGCTTGGCCTCGAGAAACTTACAAACTCCTTCGGTCTCCTTGTCGTTGCAAGAGGGATCGCTTCGCTGGCCGGTTCTCCATTTGCTGGTGAGCTTGACTTGGTAGTTATTCGATCCGTTTATGATGCTGTCTGGGTGACAAAACCTAGTGGAATATGGCGGACGGGGACCGAAGAGGAAATCATAGGCACGGTTAAGTTTTTCTCTGTACGCGGTGAAGGCAGCTGCAAATATGAAGAGACATCTAGGAAGTTCTAAGCACCCGTTCAGTGGCGTGAGGCTCAGAGCCGTCCATTCGACTCATTTTGAGACTTTTTATTACACTCTTTGTTGAAGAAAATGTTTTAGGTCTGGTGTATGACGTCACTCAATCTTATTCGGCAACATTCTTCTTTGCTGGTTTTGTGATTGTCGTGTCTGGAGTAATCTCATGCGCCATTCCATTCGTACACAAGTGGAAGAGGAGTCACGGCGATAATGAAGGTAACATTGTCAAAGTGCTTTTCTAGTGTACATTCTGAATAGTAAAATCAACGTGATTGACCGTGGGTTATGGTCAACTAGCCGAGTGCCTCCCAGTTTGTTCAAGGTCTAGTCAGTGGCGATGAACAAGCCACAAGAGCAGAACTTCATTCGTAGTACGGAGTTCGGCCTCACTTCCCGGCGTGCTGTAAGGGGTAATTATACACTCCCTCACCAGTAACGCGGCCAAGTCACCGCGCCCTGAGTGCATTCCTAAACGGGATTTCAACTTTAGAATTGCTTTCATCAATGTTGTACTGATCCCGCTGATAACCCTATTGAGAAATCCCAAGTCTTTCTTCGTCTTCAGAAATGGATAAGCTCCCAGCTCAAAATAAAGTCCTTCCTGAATGGAAAAGGGGCGTTCCCGAAAAGAAGTTTGCGAGCTTCGAGACCTCAAACGGAAGAGAGGGATTAGGGGAGAATCGGCACGCGAGTGAGCAGCCGTCACCGGGTCGCAACTTCGTTCTTGGCACCGTCCCCTTTCTGCGCCGCTATATGTTTGTGCTGTTCAAAAAAATAAGCAACGAGTAGAACCGAAAAGCACGTTTGCTGTTCACCTAGACGGTAGCCTATCTGAAAGTTCCTTGTCAAGGCTGGTATGACTTGAGCGCGGAATCCTCCTTCTACTCGAAGTTGTCGGTTTCACCCCGCAGATCCTTCACCTAATAAAACTGTGATCTCCTTCGAGTGCACAAGTTTGGCGCAAGGAGTCTTTTGAATGCAACCCCTCAGATTGACTGCGCCACAGGGCCTGCATTTCAAAGAATAATTGATTAACTCCACAAAAAATCTTGTTATCTGCTTAATTTCACAAAAATTCTTGTTATCTTCTTAATTATTAACCTCAGGTGATGATCCGAAGGACATGGACAATATGTCTGGCAAGCTTTCCGTCTTGACGGAGCGCTCTGAAGAGAATCTGACCGAGTACCAAAGGACTATCCAGAGTCTTCGCCAACAACACGCTTTACTTCAAGGTGAGTTGTATGTATCGTAACAACAACAACAACCACAACAACAAGAGATCTATCTTGGGATCTGCTCCTCGCTGGTTCGCCTGGAAATGCTTGCTCGACTCTAGGAAGGTTGTCTGTTTATATGCACTGACCTTGCCATACGCTCCAGTCAACGTGTAGCAATGCTCCTGAGAGTTCTTCCCCCCACCCTACCCCCCCAACCCAAATCAAGAATCTGAGCGCTTGCTTTTTCTTACATACACCTCGTCTGACTTACGAGGCTCTTCGTGGCATCTTTCCCAGTTGAGACCGTTGCCCTCCCGCATCACTTCGAGGCTATGTATAGCATTTTTTGAACCCCTTCCAGTAATGTATAGATATCTACCCTCGTTGGCTATGCGACTATGCTCTTTCACCAACGTTTTTTGATCTTTCGCACGCGCCGATGAGCGTCTCTTTCCAGCGAATGCTCCTCCGGGGCATTCTCTCTGGGTGCTTTATGCTTCACGTTCAACTCGAGTACCTCCTAAATGTTCGTTGAATACTAACGCCCACGAGTTGTAGTCAGAAAATGTGCCTCTAAGCAATTATCCAGAAGGCCCACCAGACAAACAAATTACTGCTGGAGTATTTACTAGTTGCTTTGAAACACTTTCATATTCGTGGATATTTCCACAGATATTCCAGAAATCGAAGAGGAAAAGCGGCGACTCAAAGAAGTCGAGAAAAAGAACGGCACAGTTGAAGAGGTGAATGAGGAAGACGCCGATGATGAACAACAGAAAAAAGAAAGTAATGGCGTCGATGACGTAGCAAAATGAATGCTTGTTACTTATTCTTTATTATTTTTTCAAGTTATGTAGTTGTATTTAGTAAGGGTACCATATCATCTTCATCACTATCATTACAATTTGTCATCATTATTCTTGTTTTACGTTACTATTAACAAATCACTCAGGCCATGTTTTCACGCTGTACTATTTTCTACTGTTTTCATTTGTAGTTAGACTTTTTGCACGCTGAAGTACGGTTCATATGGCGGCGAACTGGGATATGCCAGGTGGCGTGGATTTTCGCAACGGTGGCTTTATTTTTTAGCGACAGTAGCTAGCCTGGACGGGTAATAATTGGTAAGAAAGATGGCTGCAGCTACGCTCAGTCCCACTCCCCTCTCCCCGGACACGCCTCATCCCTTCGTCGCGATATGGGTCGTGGTTGATAGCGCAAACAATCACTCTGCATCGCTGATCTCTACTCAAGCCCTCAAGAATTTCCATGCATCCGAGAAGAGGGGCAGGCGCAGAGAAACAAGCTCCGCTGCGGTGTAATAGACGCAGAGGGATCGTTTGTGTTCCTAACTTCCTATTCGAAACTAGAACTGTTCTTGTCGCATCATCATTACGGCTAAGCCATGACAGTGCGTAGCGAATAGGTTTGTCACTTAGGGGCAAACATAATTTTTTCTTTTTTTTCGTCCCTCTTATTTCTTGTTACGTGCGATTCTTACAGTTAGTGGTGTGTGAATGTGGGTGTGAAGCGTTTTAGCTCGTTCCTCGTCGATTTCATTTCTATTCTGTCATTTGAAATTTTTGAATTTTTTAATTGCGTCATCACGTCCCTCCCCTTCCCCTCGTCCTCCTATTCTGAATCGTTGAGGAACGCCATCTATCTAAACATTTAGATATTTTACAAGTTTTCCGTCTTAATGTTTCGATCTGATCATATCAGCTGACGTTCTCCAGCACGCATACGCTACGGGTAGGCCACTTTATGACACTCTCACTCGCCTTGCTACTTTATGCTTGTCAGTTAAGTTGTTGTCTAGAAGCTTTCATATTCGATTATTTTCTTTATTAATATTCAACTGATTGATTTATTTATATGTAAGGCCTTTGGCAATGATTATCGCGCTCGCGAGGAAATTATTGCGCTTATTGATCGACGCACTGCGCCAATCAATACGGCGACATCGCGAGCGCGCGTTTCCTTTGAGTGTGTCAGGAAGGCTGTTAACGAATGAACGGCGTAGGCCATGATATCAACATCAAATGTAAGGCATTTCCTGTGAATTGAGTTTTTTACTTTTGCGGCTTTGTAGCCTGTAGATAGTTTAAGTAATATTCTTACTCTTCTTATTAGTATAGGATGCAGTGCCAACTGTTAAGCTATATTGTTCATCTCTATTGTTTCTGATGTTCAACTGCTGTATTGTGTTATTTTTATTATTCTATCCTACTCCATTTTCATACGCCGGTGTTCGTAACTCAGCGATGATCGCTCAGAAGCAAACGAGCTCTTAGCTTATGATGCTTGCTTCTTTTCGGTCCTATTGATTTAGTTGATAACATTCTGTGATAAATGCTGTTATATTGTGTTTGAGGAAGAGGGTTTCAAGATTGTTCTACGCTAGGGAAGTGAGAAGCTGAAAAAAAATGTGGGGCTACATGAACAGAGTAATATATGAGCTACATATAAAGCCAGAAGTTGAGCGATTCTGTCGTGAGCTGACGACCCATGAGACAGCTCGTACGCAAAGGCTGCGGCGTCAAAGGCATGCCCGCCACCGCGGCGACTTACAAGAGGAGTTGGGCGATCCTATGGTGAGCTAGCAGGGGTGCACCGCTCATGTCACGCGCGGTAGTATCAGAGTTGCGCTACCGTATCAGTTCTAGCTATCGTTGCAGCCAGGGATTTGCTCTTGTTCATAGCGTTTTCTTCAGAGTAGCGAAGGATGTGTCTATTTCATAATTTGAACGCAGAGAGAGATACTCGGTTTTACTGAGGATATACGCAAGCAAACGTCAACTCGTCAGAGAGCTGAAGGGGCCTCATTTAAGGCAGTTGACACGATAAATTCCGCAGACGCTAAGATCGATACCCCTGGCAGGATAGAAACCGCGACCCTGTGAGCAGGCGTTGCATAGCGGTCTCCTACGAGGAAGGTTGCCCTTATAAGGGCCCTATCAAGCCACAACTTTACGTCCTAAATGCGCCGCACGCCGCCGCCCACAAATGACGACCGGTTCCTGAAGCTCGTATTCATTCATTTGCTAAACAAATTATTGCGGCGAAGGGAGTGGTATTAAGTGGCGTGATGCTGCATGCATACATCGGGTACAGTCGTGATCCTCAGACTGGCCATACGTAATTGCGTAGCTTCATCTGGGACGCGACGGCGGCTGCGTAGGAGTGGCGATCGATGCTGCGCATGATACCTGATTTGCAGCGATTAATTTTGCGTATTTTGGCCTGTTTTCTGCTAACCAGAAGGAAAAGTGAGTTCATATTATCTGTACTGCTAGATTTGAAGTTTTATTGTATATTTTGCTTTGCAGTCGCTATTTGACCTGCCGTGACGGTGTTCTTACCCACTTTTTGATTTTTGTTTATCGTTTTTTTGTTTGTGCTTTGAATGTTGGACCTGTTCTCATTGGTCTCCATGGCGTGTCGTTATTGTCTCATTACGTACAAAAAAATATAAAGAAAATCAAAAAAGGTGGTTAAGAACACGTCACTGGCAGTCCAACTGGCGACTGAAGGGCAAACTATAGCATAAAACGTCAAATTAGAGTCAATAATATGAACTGCCTTTTCCTTCTAGTTGGGGAGATATAACAGGCAATAGAAAATTAATCGCTGAAATCAGCTGATCTGCAGCAGTGATCGCCACCTCCTACTGCAGCCGCAGTTGCGTCCCGTGGAGTACGCATTAGGCGGAAAAAATGCGCCAGTGCTAAAGGGGAAAAATCACGACTGTACATATTGTAGCCGTATAATCAGTAGCGGTGATTGGCAAGATGCTACGGAAAATCGCCTGAAATCGATTTTTCAAGTCACTGAGAACGGAGGCTTTTTCTTTCGCAGGATTTTGACCGTTTCCATCTGTTCTTTCGCCTTTCCCCACTATACAGCACTCCACTAGCATTTTAGGCTAACCAGGAAAGGTCAAGGTGCCTGGCCATTTCCAATGAGCTGCTACCGTTGTGTACGCGTCTTGGACAGTGAACTCAAATCTACCTTTAGAATTTGCGGAACGACTTTTCTGAACAGAGTTATGGAGGGGCTTCATCCCGCGTGGTTGTCTCACATGCTATCGCGAGGAAACGTGGAAGCGTCTTCATATACAAGAATGGAGTCACATTAAAACGTGGCAGTAGAGCGCAACGGACAGCGAGCGGATTTACTAGGCGAGGTGTCGTAGATCGGTGCTCGGACGGTTGACTGTTTTTTGCATTTTCCAAGAACAGGCCGACAGAGGCTTCTAACATTCTGCTCGCTGCACTATCCTGTAAGGAAATTTCGACAGTGTTTTTTCTCGAAAGACTCATTATGGCCTGAAAGAGTGCTCGTGCTTGTCCCCCCCCTTCGTAGCACATGTCGCAAGGGTTTTTGCAATGAAATACATCATATTCATGTTCAGGCGGTTAATTACCCTGGGGACAAGTTTCAGCCGATTGATTTTTTCGACCTCACTTGGAAAATGTGGGTATTCATATGGCACAGCAGATTGGAGCTTACCATCGATGACTGGTCTCGGAATGGGTTTCCTCGCGAAGTCAAGAAAATGATGCAGACGGCAAATAAGTAAGCCAGGTACTGTTGTTGGCAAAAGACATGACTGAAGAGTATATCAGCTCGAAACCAGTCATCAGGGTATGCTAGACGTAGTATATCTGTTGGCTCTCAGTCAGCTATGACTATCCATACCCCATTTTTTTGAAGTTGGTTTCAGAACCCTCAGATTTCGTTAAGGTGACGTTTATAGGGTTTTTTGGCCCCTTAACACGAATATGATAGCCATTCTGCGCGAAGTGTGGCTGTGAGTCGCGCTACAGGTGCAACGCTTCGGTGGCGCGCCTCGAAAGAAGAAAAACAGATAAAGAAAAACTTTCGCATAATCCGCTTCATAAGAATCGTTCGGCAAATTTTGAA
>MU966721.1:83653-110171 GCA_036418165.1 Cooperia oncophora
CTCGATAAGCAGGAGCACCTCTCAACCCATCACCTTCATGTACACCAAAATATGAAGTCATCTCCAGCCGCAACCTGACTGGAGAAGACCTTCGGAACTCATGTCACCTCCAAACAGCTGCGAAACTTCTAGTATGGAGTCACCCATGGATAGCTACCTGAGAAGTATCTCGATCTAGAAAGCTCATCATCGAGCCAGCCTTCCGTCAACGTCGGTCTAAGGCGCCAGGACATCAATCTTCACCCAGTCGCGCAAGGCGCAGGTTTGATGGTAGGGACCGGACGTACCTGGAATGGAAAGACCAATATTTTCTTCGTGGACCCCGGAACTGAAGCTGAGCGCTGGCGGTTACATCGACCAACTCAAGAAGAATATCTTCCCCACATGTCGTCGCCCGTACCTTCTTGGAAACTTTGTACTGCTACAGGATTAGGTGACACCACATGGAATCAAAAAAAAAACTGTTGGGAAACCTTGGACTACTTGGAACGGAGCGGGCGTTGAGTAGCCGTGAATAGGGTGATATGTTCAAGCAGGTCATCTGACCCAAACCCCTCAATTACCTGGTTCGGGCGGAGTTCAATAGGGTGGTCTACGGTGGCGGAGAAATCGACTATCTCGCTGATCTCAGGCACCCACTCACGGTCGCGAGGGTATTGCAAAAGTTCCTTCAGTGGTATGCCTTCCCTCACTGAATTTTTGAATTTTTTCCACTATCCTACCACTTTTTCGGACCTTTTCAGAAGTGCCTCCATGTTTTCCCAAAACTCATTGAGTCGACCGAGGGGTGGGGATGATCACATGGAGAGGGGGAAAAAAGAAGAAAGTTAACGAACGTATACGATCCATATCCCCCTGTGCGCTGGCCAAATGCGACCCACCCCCGCTGGGGATCCCGACGTACGCCATGTAATGATTCCATAACGTATGACGTACCCAAGTGCGACAAAGTGTCGGCAGTTAGGCGACTATTTTCTGCGGCGGAAACCAATGCACTGCGCTTCAGGGGTGAGCTGCTGGACGCGATTTTGAAGAAAACTTTTGGTGTCACATCCCTACCAGTATAGAGTGGAAAGGGTCAGCTGTCTGGTGTCCGAGCGTGATCGCAGTCTTGGCACCACTTGTGTGTGTCTCTAATTTCATATCGAAAGCCAATGCGTTAAGGCGATTGATGTGTGGATTGGCGTATGTCTTGCGTTCATTTTTGGCGCTCTACTCGAATTCGCCTTGGTCAACTACGCTGCTCGAAAGGATATGAGCAATTGCGGTCAACGTATGGTGTGTAGCCGGCTCCAACTAAGATTATACCTCTATATGTGCATGTGTGTGGGTGCTCTTCAGAGCTCTGAACCCTTCAGATGAAGCAGTTGCCCCAAGATGGCTATCGACCGTTGGCCGGCAGTCCACCACGGACCTCGTTCTGTTGCCGTATATTCGTTCGCCACTACAAAGAACGCTCAAAACGTATCGACGTCGTTTCCCGTCTGGTAATCGCCCTAATCCCTCTTGTTGTCGTTTACGAACGTCTATATTCCTTATGTTTACATGTTTACATGTTTTGGAATTACTCAATGTTTGTTTAGGTGTTCCCTATTGGATATGCCTGTTTCAACGGTAGGTACGCGGCGTCTAGTCGCACCACTTGGGTAGCGTTCAGTCTTTGCCATGACGAGCGTCGACGCGCGACGACACACACGTACCCCCTTTTTCTCCCTTAGGCTGCGTTCATATTAGGTTGTCCGGAAAGTTCTCAGCGTTTTGGGTGTTTCACTTTAAACGATCATAACTTTCTTAATACTCATCGGATTCAATCGAAATAAGCACCGTTCGAATCAGCACACTTTTGCCAATGTGACACCAGTCGAGAAATCCCATCAAAGAAAAAACTGGGTGGTCGAGAATCCACGAAGGCTTTTTTGCCTGGTCCTGATTGATGAAGTATTTTCCAGCAAGGAAGTTCTGAAAATGTTTGAAAAGGTGATAGTCGGTTGGTGAAAGGTCTGGAGAATATGGCGGGTGAGGTAGAACTTCAACCCCCAATTCGTTCAATTTATGGATAGTGATTTGTGAAACGTGTGGGCGGGCGTTGTCATGCAAAAGAATCGGACCCTTTCTTTTGATAAGTGTTGGCTGCAGCTGACAAAATTTTCGGTACATTTCGTCGATTCCTTCACAGTAGGGTTCTGCTGTGATGGTTTGGCCTGGTGATAAAAAGTTATAGTGGATCACACCAGCCGATGACCACCAAGCCGTGACCAGAATCTTTTTTCGTGAGGATTCGGCTTTGGAAATTGCCTCAGGGGTCCGCCGGCATCCAACCACTGTCCGAAACGTCTCCTGTTATCATACATGATCTCCTTTTCATCACACGTGACAATTCGGTCCAAAAGCGGGTCGTTTCTGTTGCGCAAAAGCAGTGAAGAAGAAACCTCGAGACGTGCCAATTTCTGCCGGTCACTCAAATTGTGGGGCACCCACTTGTCGAGTTTTTCACCTTCCCAATGCGTTTCAGACCATCCGCAACAGTGGATTTGCCAACGCCTAGCTTTTCTGCAATCTCTCGAACTGTTTGGGATGGGTCAGCCTCCAAAATCCTCGTCAGATATTGCTTTAGGTCGACCGCTACGAGGTTCATCTTCAAGGCTGAAATCTCCAGAACGAAATTTGTCGAACCATTGTCGCACGGTGCTTTCTCCAACACTATTGGGCCCCCACACCTGGTTAATTTGTCGAGCTGTCTCGACTGCGGATTGACCCAATTTGTAGTTGAAGAAAAATATCGTCCGAAGTTGCTCTTTTGACATGCTTGAAAAAAAAGGGGGTCATCAAGCAATGGTGAAACGGCAATTATACCATCAGATAGCGCAAAAATTCTCTTCAGGATGTACTACTGAGACGCAAGGGAGAATGAGTTTTTAATCAGCAATGAATGTACAAAAAATAGTAACACAAAACGCTGAGAACTTTCCGGACAACCTAATACTTTGCGACAGCGTCCACCAGCGTCCGGCAGCGTCAGCGACTAGATAGTGTAGATATAGATTGAGCGTCTACCAGCGTCTGCCAGCGTCCACCAGCGTCTCAGGGCTAGAGAAGTATAAGTATCGATCTAGCGAACAGCAGCGTCTATCAAGGTCCATCAGCCACCAGCAGCAAACTGCTGGTAGAGAGTATGGGTCGATGAAGAAGGTACCAGCTGTCTACTACCTTCTTATCGCCCCATACTCTCCGCTTCCGGACGCGGCAGGTCGCTGGCAAACGCTAGATCGATACCTTTACTTCCCTATCACTCGAGACGCTGCTGCTCGCTAGTGGACGCTGGCAAACGCTAGATCCATATCTATACCTTCTTATTCGGTGACGCTGACGGACGCTCGAAACGCTGTTGGTCTTTGGCACCGCTGCATATTTACAATGATTACGCGTCGACGCGTGTGGGAAAACAGTGGGGAGAGGCACTCGTGTGTCGTCGCACATCGATGCATGTCATCGCGAAGTCTGAACGCTTCCTTACTTGTCCGCGTCGCGAGCCTATCGTGAAAACTGTTTCAGTGTTATATTGGGCCGTCTACCTGATGTGAAGCATGGCGCGTGATCCGTCCGTCTATCCGTCCTTATACCTCCACATATTCTCCTCGTCTTCTCGTTTTCCATCGTTTTATTCTTCGCTCGCTGCACTCCGCCACCCCAGTGCCTTATTAGTTCATTACAGGAGAATACAGTTGTGCCCGGGTCAAACTGCTTTTAAGAAGAGAATATAGGTGAGTTCCCCTTCTCCTTCTCCTTCTCATCCTTTTCCATTCTATCAAAAAACTTCACATGGTTCCAGTTACTACCTCATTCAACTCTACATTCCATGTATTATGTTAGTGGTCGTCTCTTGGGTTTCATTCTGGCTCGATAAGGTATGTACAGCGGGAGGGGGAGGGAGGGCATTTTGCACATTTGCTGTATTTCCCATCAACGTGTCGGGCCATCTAGGGAGCTATTTCACGAGCTTACAAGAGCTGACAGGATTTACTAGTGTGAGACTTATAGATGAAAGTTCGTAGAACCTGTCAGCCAGTGAAATTAGTGAAGCAGCGGAAGTGCAAAATGCCCCCCCCCCCGCCCTCACCGCCGGTGTCGAAGTGCGCCGTACAATCATTTGATGTGCCTTATGCTGAAAAAATCCTGCTCGGTCTAGGATGCGGTACCAGCTCGGGTATCTTTGGGTGTCACCACATTGCTCACAATGACAACTCAAGCTAGCGGTATCAACTCCAAACTTCCACCTGTTTCCTATATAAAGGTAAGCTGACGTCAGTCACATTTCGATGTGAAGTTTTGCGTGAAAGACAGGAAAGCGCCTAATAGCTGCACTTATGCGACGGCTATTAACACCTACGACAAAAACGAACTACGGTAACGCCAAAGAGCTCTCTGACTCGCTAGATTTCCATAACTAAAGACTTCAGTTAGAAAAACGCTACTTACCTTTTATTGCCTCACTTTTCGAGGACCAGTTACGATTTTTAATGGGACTACTCCCCCTTCCACTTTTTCCCTTTATAGGAAAACATCGAATCCATTCTCGAAAACGGAGGCAGTAAAGGTAAAAGAGCGGCTATGTGACAAGGCAACCGTAATTCGCCGCAGTGGTGGGCTCTTGGCGTCTTCATTCGCGTGCGACGTCGCGCCCGCCCATGACAATCTTTCTTGGCTAACGCAAATTATGAAACGGAGCGCCCATTGCCATATGCGACGTAGCGGCTAATTACGATTGTCTTGACCGTCTCAAAAAGCTACAGGTCTCCGTAAGCGTTCGCTGTCTCACTAGGCTGCGTAACACTAGTTGTCCTTTTGCCACCTCCAACCCTCATGCAGCTCATGTAATATAGAAACTCTATATTCTTATCGTTTATCCAAGAGTTCGCTGTTCCCTAAAGGTCAAAGCAAACTTGCGTACCGTGCAAGATCCTGGGGTACAAACCCTTGAAAGCCAGCCAATCAAGGCCAACGACCCAAGCGCTTTCTATGAGACGTAATTTGGGCCAGTTATCACAAGCAGAGCTCATCTTGATGAGAGGGTGGGTGGCTTGTGAAGGAGTCGTACCAAAGGAGAGCTTGAGACGGGGGAGGGCAAGGGGTATATTCAGTAAAAATTTCCCAATTTTCCACGTGATCCTGAGCCTTAATCCCAAATATTTTCCAATCAGAGCATGTCATGACCACGATTTCTCCAGCGTGATGATTCCAAAATCACCCTTCCTTATATAGCCCTTCGCTTTTAACCCCTCTTCTTCAAAAAACCCAACAACTTATTTACCTCATTACCTCCACTTTTAGGTTTCTGGAATTACTCGTTGATCCGAAGGTGAAGGGAGGGGGTGGATAGCAGGGTAGGCTCTGTTGGGAGAGGGGGGGGAGGACCTTGCATTTTTCCTGGTTCATTTTGTTGGCTCATGACCCGACATGTCAGCTAATCTCTTATGAAGCCACAATGGTGCAGGAGAGCTTTTTTTTGGTCACAGAAGTTCACAACGTAGCCTGTACTGGCTTCGCTGACAATGAGTTCCATATGGTGCCCCACTTAGCCGAACTGCATAATGTGTACAGGATATACCACACTGCTTCCATCCACCTATATCACGCGAAACTATTTTCTGTTATAAGCTTCGTTTCAGGTCATTTTTGATATTTTCCTACTATAGTATCACATTTAGTACTGCATGATGCGAAGAAACAGTTTGTCGGCCAGGAAATACACAGAAGCCACAGCGTATCGATTTGCCAGCAAATCTGGGAAACCTTCTCCTGTCAGGGCACGTCCTGCTATTGAGGGAAATTTGTGCAACTGCCCCACCCCCCAACAGGTTTCTCCTCTGGGATGACCCCCTTCCTCAGCTTACCATCTAACTGACGTTTCCTAACCTCAAACTTTCTTCATTTTTCCATGATATTTCTCACTTTTTTAATACACAGAACTGCCGCTCAACGGGAATGGCAGGGATATTTAGCGCACTTAAAAACCCGGAAATTTCAACAACTGGAAGCATTTTTCTCAAAGGCAAATGCGACTCTCCTCCCTCTCTCTGCCGACCAATACGACCAAAGTCTTCGCGCGCAAGAGGAGTGCGACAACGAACGTCCCTGACGTCGAGGTCATAGCTGAGGCTTGTGGAGGGTGATAGACGCCGGGCGGGCATGTGCGCTGTGCTCGGCGCGACGGCGGCAGTGTGTGCGAGTTCAAGGAGACGGCATTAGTGGGCCTGCTGTTATGGTGTATGGGTGAGGAGCCTTGGCGGCATAGTCCACACCAGAGCGGACTTGAGCGGGGGGCCGCGCGTCCCAGAGTGGCTACGATTCGGGAGCCGTCGTTGACTGGTGTCCGGCTGCCGATGGGGAAGCTGAGTGAATCCCGGTACGCCGAGTGGGTTAGCCGTGCCTCGGGAGGCGTAAGAAGGGCTTTGGTTGCCTGAGAGGGAGGTGCGACCCCGGATTTGGAAGCCCAGGGCGGTGGGGGGGTTGGGGGTGGGGGGTGGAGAGCAGCGGCGGCACGAGCCGGGTAGGGGAGGGCGCGCTGTATGGCCGGGCGCAATGAACGAGTGTGAGGCTAACAAGGTGGGCTGTCGAGGAAGTGGTGGGGGTGGGCGGAGGGGGGTAGGGGCGGGGGGATGGTCGCGGGACTGCGTGCCGTGTGGGGGGTGTGAGGGTGTGGCTGGATTGGGACGTTGGTCGGATGGGAGGTGAGCGGTAGGTAGGTCTGCCTAAGAAGTTGGTGGGAGGTTGGAGTGGGTGGGTGGCGGCGGGGTGGTTCGTGAGGTGTAGAGTCCGGGGCTAGGAGGGTGTGATGAGCGAAGTTGGAGAGAAGGTCGCGAGTGGTTCAATCAGAAGCTGCCTGGGACGAAGAACGGACTGTGCAAACTAGTCAAGCAAAATCGAGACTTTCCTGGGCCGCGGAGCACATGTTGATCGGGGGTGGATCATGGTTTGATTGGTCAGAAACAGAATTAATGCCATGTGTGTTTTCCTTGCTGGGAGGCGTGGGTGGATACGCGTTGACGTAAGTAAGGCCATCGGCACGTGGTGTGAGGTGCGACAGGGCAAAACCTTGGAGCAGAGCACGCTTTCGAATCAAGCGGGGCATCGCCACGGCAAGGCGCGCTTCTCGGCAGGTTTGTTGAGAAAATTTCACGGAGCAGTTTTGTAGGTCCGGTGAAGGGGGGACACGAACGTAACGTGGGCATAAGCTTTTATGATGTTGATAATTTGGAGACATAAGCTAACAGCATAGAGACTAAGGGAAGAGCTAAAGGGTCGAGACTGTCTATACTTTCAAAGGTACTGGAGAGCCGTAGAGAATAAGGCGGGAAGGCGGAATAGGGAGAAGGTCCTGCCGCTGGAGACATTTCTTGCAAAAGACGACCTCCCTCTTCCCCATCCCCCTTCCAAAGTTCTCTTTTCGAAAAATCCTCCTTTGCTTCGAAAAACTCTTTCACAGCTAGGGGCATGGGTGCGGGCGAGCGCACAGTCAGACGGGGAGAACGAGAGTGGCCTTCACTTCTGTCTCAACAAGCAGCGTAGCCACCCCCCCCCCTCCGGCCACCGTGTACGACCGCTGTCTCTCGCTAAAACCACACGTCCCACGTACCATGCTCACGAAGTACGGCGCCCCGCCGCCACGCCCCACCCCTTAAAGTCGCGACTCTTCCCCACACTCCCCACCCTTTATACGGTTCTGTTCAGCACTTCTTCCGTCCAGGGCACGCCGTGGCTCTAAGGAGAACTCTCCAAAATATGATCTCCCAGCCTGTAACTACCATATATGCCCCTCCCCCTTGGAAACTCTCCAACGTACGACTTTTCCTTTCCACCTGCTGATAATCATGATAAATTACTGGAAAGGCTATATTTCGAACAATGAAACAGTCGCGATGGATTGTGCAGTTACCGTCTTGAGGAAGAGCGCTCGGGAGAGGAGAGGTTTCGGATTGGGGAGCACTCCACGTTGTGATGATATTTTCGAGAAAAAGGCATCTGTGTGTTTAATAGTTCGGTCCAAGGCTTCGTTGTTTTCCTAGCCATCTAAGAGCCCATTGCGTCATAACGAGACCCCGACAGCGATAGCCGAGAAGTTCCCTGTGTGGGGACCCCAGCACCGATTTTTCCAGCCGAGGGCCGCCCCCCGGCTGCCCCCCACGCGCCTTCTCTAGACAATTTTTCGATTCAGGCTGTCCCTTTCACGGCCTACGAGCTTTTTTTGGATGCCCCAAGTTATCTGATTAGGTTGTCCCCACAAAGTTCTGGGACACCCACGCTTGTTTGAATATCGTATCAAGATTTTTCCAGAGCCAATTCTCGAGACACCCATTACGTGGTCCCTTGAGGGAACCGTGGTGTTGAGGTAAGCATTCCACAGCTCTGTCAACGGTCGCCTCGCCAGCTCGCTGTTCTCATATGAGACGGTAAAGTTGAAATTCATCATTTCGACAGGGCCACTTCGCTATATGACGCTAACCGTAGAGCCAACAACGTGGTTGAAGCCATTAAGCGAAAACATTTTCCCCTTATTTGGATCTTGATGTTAGCTTCCACAGTACGGCTTTGGAATGGCTCAATTGCTTCTGCTTTAGTGACTTCTATCCGGGTGAAAAACTTCGTCCAGGAGGGGGCCCACCTGCCTTGGATTCTGGAAATCCACGACTGTGTTCCTGAGTTAACAGCAATGTCGTACGAATCAACTTGCTACCTAGTCCTTACACTTGACTGGTCCCAAAGCACAAATGAGAGAAGGCCTCGCTCCCTTAGAAAAGTTCTGAAGTTCGGTCAAAATTTTTCTCATCAGTTGACCACACTCCAAGGGAGCACATGTGGGTACTGTCCTACAACTTCTTTCCCGCTTCCACTGTACGGGCTGGTTGAACAGCACTGATGGAGTGGGTGCCTCTAGGTGATCACTCCTGGGAGCGCCAGCGGCTAGATCTCCCAGAAAGGGCAGAAATCCGATCGCGCAATTTCTTTCTATCAATACCTAGGGCGGTGAGGCTGTGTAATGTGGCATGGGGTACTTTTCTCCGCTCTCGAAATGTTCCCAAAATGAAATGGTCCCAAAACCGAGCAATGTTTGCTTACTCCACCACATCTCAGGGTCAAACATTTGGAAAAGTGACACTGCTCGAGATCCCGAAGCTTAGCTGGGGAATTCCACCACAGTCTTCGTGTAGCCCTGACTTAGCTCTTTCCGATCGCCATCTAAACTAATCCCACAGCGGCCATCTTCTTGGTAAAAAAATACGATTTTTGATAGTACCTCAAAAATGACCCAGCTGCCTTTCTGGCCACAGAACTAAGAGGCTTCCGGAAGCAGGGCAACCATATATTGCGTAGTGATTGGCAACAAGTTGCCAATGAAGGTGACATATATATAGTTGATCAAAATTGCTTCCCACTGGAATAAACTTAATTCGAAAAAAGTTTGAAAGTGTCCCAGAACATTTGGGACGACCTAATAAGTTTTGAAGTCATTGATTTTTCAGCTATTTCACCTATTGGGAGTTTTCCGTGTTGGGTTGGAGGCAACCCAGCTTCTTCGAATGTGATAGTCCGGCCTGCATGCATGAAGTATGTACTACTTTCACAGCTCGAAAATACATGAGAAGTACATGAAGAAAGCGCCACGTGTCTTGCGGCGGAAACCAACCGGCTGCCCGGCCATAGCCACTGTTTCTCTCAGCTTTCATTTTTAACCGTTACCAGATGGTAAGTCTCTCCATTTCGAGTGGTGAGAGTGAGGTACTAAGGAGAAAGGGCTGGCAACCGCGACTGAAAAATTCGTCCGACCCACGCCCTTTTTTCGCCCTATGCACTTACAAAGCGCTGCTCAGCAATGCGTTTTTTCTTCCCCGATGGGGCATTTCAGAGTGGGGCTTTTTTCATGTTTTTTTTTCGCGTTTTATGTTTCTCTTTGGGCGCATATTGCCTTTGCTGGTCGAACCAGGCTATTTTTCAACGGAGGGGGCGGTGTTCTCTAAGGGAATTTCTGACTTGGGGATAGTCGCAGATTGTCGCAACTCATCGAGGAGCTCTTGGGGGGGGGGGCAAGAGGGGGGAGGGGTTTATTGATGCATCTAGTCTGCCATTTTCCTTAAAGTATGGTCTGTTACAGAGCTCAGTCTTCTACCGCAATTCTCTGGACCTGGAATGCATTAGCACGTTCAGCTCCACCTTTTTTTTACACATGTGATATTCACTATTTCATGGGCATGTTGAGTCGGGACATTTCTTACGCAAGCAGCACATTCCACTTTCGTTTTTCTCAGAATAACTGCTCTGTGCTATTATACATTGTCCCAGGCACATAAAAATATCGTTACCACCATATGCCTCTGAAAATGGCGAAATGGGTGAGCACTTTTAATACACAACCCATTTTTACCCTTTCCAGTTTTGGCGTTATTCGTCCCGTCAGCAGTTATTTTAGCCTTCAAGGCCGGCAATTCGGTGACTTTTGAGCTTTTTGGTTTTTGATCCAACCTTAGTCATGACAAGCTCATTATCGGGCGTAAAGGTGACGACGACAGGTAGGAATTGCAACAAATACCTCGGCTTTGTGCAGACATTCCACGGCGATCGTGTAGGCGGAGCTGTGCCTATCACTATACCCTACTTACTGATACCCCCCTCTGGATCGTCTCGGAAAGGAAAACCACACTAGTAAGGGAGGCGCAATGATAGGCCCCGTCGCCTACTCATCTGGCGCAAAAACGGTGACCATTGCGCCCATGCCATTGTTGCTCTCATTGGCTCGATCCACCGCCCAACCCGGCTGTAATAACGAATGGCCCACCAGTGCGAACGTAGGCAGGAACATCATCGTCAACAAGAAATCAGTTGGAATCAACTGCACGACCAACAACAACATCATTGCTCGGTGATCTCGTCTGATCACTTTGGTGTCATGTCCTCTGAGGTCATTCTGAGGGGGTTCTACTGAAGACATTTGCGACAGCTTACTTTCAGTTTAATTCAGTTTCTCTTTGCTTTCAAGCTCCTTGATATATCTATTACAGCCACCCACTCACTGGTGACTTTGATCGCGGGTTCTGCCTTCATATGTGACAAGCTACTGCATCGGATTTAATAGGGTGAAAAAGGCCAAGCAGACGGAATATCCCCAAACTGAAGCTTTGAGAATGTCCGAAGCTTAGCAGACAAACAGTTGGATTTCCTATGCCACAACTTTTGAGTACTGATTTAACGTAGACATCCAAAATTTTGACCGCCCTGGACTGCATGTGTTCGACAACCCACCGAATTTTAGAGTCGCAGTTGTATTGAGAAACGAGGGCGTGACAGAGAGATACCGGCCGCATACCCGGTGATGCACGAATTTAACATAGGGAGCTGCTTCGTGCACATCCGGCGCTCGGATACTGTAGATTGGAGAGTGCCATTTGAAAGGATTTTGAAAGGATGAGCACAACACTTGAAGCAAAAACACTTAAGCTGAGCGCTTGGCTTGCTGGAGCATGACCAACTTCTACGATAATATGAGGAAAGAAAATGTCTTTTTCTGCTCCAACTGTTCATTCAGAATTAGTGAGTGCTTCACGAATAGGTGGCGTAATAGTATAATCATTGTGAAGCAGATGGACCGAGAAAGTTCGTTTTAAGTTCAGGCGGTGGACGTGTGGATCGGCGTGTGTCTGGCGTTCATCTTTGGAGCTCTACTCGAGTATGCAGTTGTGAATTATTACGGTCGAAAGGAATTCCTTCGTAAAGTCTGTTATTTCTCTTGTCTTCTTTTTGCAGGCAAAGTCCATGTCCATCAGGTGGGCGGAGTCAGGCCCACTACTGCGTCTTGCTCACGGCAAAGGGGTCGTCAATGAGGCAGACCGGTCTGACTCCGCCCAGGCGATCGAGTAGGACTGTACTGCGCCATCGAAATGTTCGAATTTTTTGCAGGAAAAGAAAAAGAAAACGCGCTTGGATGACTGTGTCTGTCCGTCTGAACGTCCTGCTTTGCGACTTGACTTGAGTACTTTTCGTCGGCGGGGTTGGACCCCTTTAAATAGGTGCGATTTTGAGAACCCAAAACTCTTGTGCTCAACAAAATTGATGACTTTTCGAAAGCTTACCCATATTTCTATTGATGTTCTCTTTTGAAGTATCAAAAGCTCTTCGAATTTTCCCCAAACGATATTAATTTCATCCAATGTGATTTTTCAGGCTGTTAGATGTGTTGGGTCGAAATGCCGATCTCTCACGGAGGGTGGACTTAATGTCACGAATCACTTTTCCCACCCTGTTCACAGTTTTTTTGGGTAAGTTTTGTGTTTTCCCTCGTCTAACTTTCTAGGGTTTACAGGTCTCACCAACTAGAGACCTGTGGCTTGACATGAACTAACAGAATGAATTAGCGAAGTGCAAAATCCCCTCCCAATTCCTTACTCATTGAACAGCGCTGTTCAAACGCTTGAACACCGGAGGGACCGAAATATCAGCAGTGTTTGAGATATTGTCAAAATAGGGTACAGAGGACATTGGTGAAGGAATGATGAACTAAGCGGTTGAGAAAGTGAAAGAAACCAGTGGTGTCCACCAGTACTAGGAAAGTGTAGATAACGACCTAGCGTTTAGCAGCTCTGCCACCGTTCCGCAGCATTAGCGGCTAGGAAAGTATAGATATCAATCTAGCGTCTGCCAGCGTGTGCTAGCGTCTACCAGCAACCAACAGCGTCCGAGAATGGAGAATATGGGGTGATGGGAGGGTAGCAGACAGCTGGTAGGGTATGGGTGGGGAGATGGGAGGGTAGCAGACAAATCGTACCCTCCTATCGCCCCGCGTTCTCTACCAACAGTTTGCTGCTTTTCGCTAGCAGACGCTAGTAAGCGCTGGCAAGCGCTGGCAAACGCTAGATCGATACCTGACGCTGACGCTGCCGGACGCGGGGACTGAGAAGAGAGAAAGATAGAGAGAAGAAGAAGAAGAATGACTTGAGTGGAGGCGGGAGGGGTGCAAGTGATATACGCTGTTTTCAGCCTCTCAGGCGAATTTGGTGCTAGTTTACTGTCCCTGCAGGGTAGAAGGCATGGTTGACCAAAGCGAGAGTCGATCAATAATTCAATCCTGGACCAAGTAAAATGGTGAACAGCGCCATTTGCCATAAAACAGCTTTTTTTTACAGGCTTGAACCAAAACCGTACATTTTTACCTTCTCAGTGCCTTCACAGGTTTGAATATAGGAGCGCTCATCAGCATGGTTTCTTCTCCTTATGTGAGAAACAACTTGACGCATCGGCTCGGGGTTTTTTTTTCTAAGCGAAGCATGAGCAGACCTGTAACGACATGTAAATGCCTGTGACCACTGTGGCTCAGTTTACCGGTTTCACAGCATCACAAGTATTAACTGGTCTTGTAAAAGTGAGACCTGTTAATTAACTTGAACTAACAAAAGAATAAGCGAATGCGCAAAATGCCCCGCCCCCCTCAAGACAAAGAGCGGCTTTTAACGTTCGACAGTTAAAGACAGCTCCCGCGATAAAAGTGTCAAGGATAATTGCTGATCAATTATGAAACAGTAGCTGATAAGTAATTCCTCAATGAAGGAAAAAAGCAACAAGAGCCCTCAAGAACACCACAAACAAAATTGCTCCCTTACAGTTACACCGCCCTGCGGTCCGTGGGCAACCCCTGGCTCACAAATCGCTTTATGGCATTTCCCAGTAGTGGACAACATCCAATTCAAAGAAAAGAATATGAAAAACAACAAAGACACGAACGAAAAACACTTGAAAAAAGGAAAAATTCAAAAACCTGGCGTCCGAATTTGGGGTTACGTGAAGTGTGCGGCTTTTGGTGCATGTCGAGCTTTTGCACCACAGAAATTGCATCATTTTTACGCGTTTTACCTTACGAGATGGGTTGCAGTTGACTGTATGTGCTCCCAATGAATAAAATGTGATGAAGGAGAGCAGAATTATTTATGGGCACGAGCGCGGTCAGCAAAAAGTACATGCAGTTCCGATTAATGCCCGCCGTCCCAACAAAGAACAACTGAGCGGCTCTCCGTCGGGCAGCTAGCAAGTGGGCGGTCCAACTGAGCGGGCGTTAGAACTAGAACTTTCGAGCGGCTGTAGCTCGCTCCTCGCTCACTGTGGAGTCGCGAGAGTGGGACAGTATCTATTAGGTCATCCCATTCAAAAGTGCCGTGACATATAGAGTAATGGCAGAAAAGCAAAGGGGAAGCGGGCTACTATACCATTTGGAGGCTAGTACCTTCAGCTGTGTATCTGTGAAATTTGGCGAACCTAGCCCCAGAAGAAGTTCTCGAGAAATTGAAAAGAAGCCCGAGTGGTGAAAATCAGCGCCCGATTTTCAAATCAGACGTCATAAGAGGGAAGTGCGCTGCTCAAATTCGACCGGGCGGACCAGTAGTTGTGTGTAATGGTGTTCTCGAAATACAAGGTGGAAGGTTTGGTTCAGGAGCCCGAAGAAGGAAGAAAGGAAAAAAATTGTTGTTGTGGATGGTCCCATAATGTTCATCCTGCACAAGAAAAAAGGGTGGATGAAGTCAAGCGCTGAATGTCTGATCCCAGAGCCTGGACCTTGTCGAGCTTCCCCGCGAGTCTGACATCCCAGCTGCAACTGCTGCCCGAGTTATGTCCGATAAACTGAGGATGGTCAAGAGGGTGTGCGCATGGGTACCTAATTTTCTTGTAGAAGCACGAACGCAGTACCTATTCTGTACCTCTAGCAGTAATGTTCTCAGCATGAGATGTCATTCACGACTGTGAAAACGCACCCCGGCCCTAGATGAAATATGGGTGGTCTTGGACCTCGAGCCAAAACTCACAATCGTCAATTTTGTATGAATGCAGATGAGAAGCCCCGAGTTCTACCATGAAGGGTTACGTGGGCGCAAGTGGATGATCATCATAGCGAAGGAGTCCTACACTGAAGCTTTTAGGCGGCTCTACAAGAGAATAAAATCGTAGCTGTCGGTGTATATTGCCTGTTCCTCGGCAATCAGATCGACAAATGGATGATACCACACAACTACAAGAAGGCCACCGTTGCTCGTCATAGTGCCAGACCCCGAGTAACTGTATTGTAGGGCAGTGCTGGGACACAAACAATACTGAGACCTGGGTTCAATCGCCCCATTCGCCCGACATAAAGCCGAGCGATTCCAATTGTTCTCGTCAGTCGAGAGTACTCTCCGACGGCAAACGCTGCATTGTTTTGTCATTCGCCGAAATTGGCATCAACAGCAATTTACTCGCACTTGTTGAAAAATCGAAGGTACCAGAGGTCCAAAGGCTTTCGGGGCACTGGGAGCGGGTCATTGGTGAAGGAGGGATTTACTCAACTTGAAGCCAAAATATTACTTTTTTATCTATTCTCCTCTTTGTTTTATTCGAAAAAACCGACGGCACTTTTGAATGGGATGACCTAATAGTTTGGGGGCTGAACTACCTGCACAAGGAAGGACGACCTTGTACTACTTGAGCGCGGGGCTGTCTTTAACACCGGGCAGAGGGCTGAATTATCAGCAATGTTTTCGGCACGAAGATTCATAGTTTGATGCCCTACTCTTACCATAGCTAAATTTCAATCGTTCTCATCAAAAACTTTCCCAATTAAGTCTGAATTGAGACCCCGTCGAGCCGTTCCTGAATTCGCTCGCATTGCGCGAGAATCTACGTCATACGGGAGAACAACGGAATTACCTCCGATCATCGCTCGGGAATGACAGCTACTATTGGGCAATAGAAACGGCACGTTATGTAGATCATTCCCAGAGAATCGCCAAAATCGCAGGAAAAGTCCTAGGTGAAAAACTGGAAAATGTGGAGAAATTAGTAGGTAGGTGTTGGAGAATGGGGGCGAGATTGCTGAGTAGAGGACAAAGCGGTCTACCTCAAGACCCAACTCGTCTTCCATTTTGAAAAGTGGGCTAGTTTGTCGCAACGTAAGACCCCACCATCGACAACCGTGACTTACCCCACGTTGGAAAACAAGGCCTACAGGCCTAAACTACACGCCCTTCACAAACATGAATGGTTCTGTTCCTGAAATCTGAAGCAAAGAAGGCTGAAAATCGGTACATGACGATGTGATTACGTCTTCCGCCAAATTTCCTCTTCTAGCCCGACCACCTCTCAGTAGCCCTATTACCTCGACCACTTCTTCCAATTTTACAAATCTCCCAAAAATTTACCCGTTTCTCCCAAAAATGGCGTGCGAGGATGAAGTCTTCTCCAATCAACTACCAGGAGCAACTACCAGAAGTAATACTTAGAGTTTTGCGAAAGATCAACAACTCTCGCAGCTCAGAAGAATTTCTCCTCAAATCGGATGCGCCCTCCCCTGTGACGAAATGCGACCCCCTATAGGATCTTCCGAACACTGCTGTACACTGAAAGTGACCCCCCCCTCTATACGATTCGAACTGCTCTAAGCATGAACTGTTGCTTTATCACTTCACCCGTCGGTCATCATGTTCACACGTTGGGACCATATGTGACAGCTGAGGAGGGATAGAGGGGGAGGGCGAGATGCGCTTGGAACGTTGAATTAACAATCAAATATTTCTCTTAACCATGAGAACGTCCTCCACCCCTTTCCAGAAGGCTATCCCAACGATGATGTTCGCCGAATTGAACACATTGATCAGCACCCATACCTTTACGTCGATTACAAGACGGTTGTTTTCAAATCATCAAAGGGAAATTCGACGACGGGAAGAGGATGGAGGGGGAGGGGGGGGCATTCTGCACTTTCAATGCTTCCCACTGTCGTGTTCATTGCTTTACAAGAACTGAAAGCTATTCCTTACAAGAGATGACAAGTAGTTTCTAGAAACGTTGAGCGATATCACTACATGAGTTCACAAGACTTCACAAATCTCTGCTCGATGGCTCCACGACAATGGAGTGCAGCTAAAGTGCAATACGCCCTCCCCCATCCCCCGGAGATGTGTACTGTAATTGATATTGATACTTGTAATTTACACCATTTCAGTGTTCTACTATTCCGTGTATGTGAAACAGAGCAACCTCGAGTAACCAGTAATCTTCTGGCGGTATTTTCCGCTCCTTTTCGTCGCTACAATGCCGTCGCGGACCGAAACGGCAGCAAGGGCTCCGATGTGATCGCACGTTTTCGATGCCTCCTCACTTATTCTGATTCCACAATTCACATCAACTCACTCACTTCGTTCTCAGCTCAACGCGCATTTTCTCCCCATCCATCCGTGCATCTTCCCTGACCATCCTCGCTTCTTTCTGCTTTCTCCTGCCATTCTGCTGATCCAACTCTGGCCAGTCACCAGAGCCAGCACAGATTCATGCTTTTCTTATTGTGATCATTGTTCGCAGTTCTTTTCATATGTAAGAAACAAGACAGGGCTTTTGTTTCTCTTGTAAATAAATAAAGATTTTATTCACTCTATGGATTCTCTACCGTTACCGAGAACGAATGCAATCGTAGCGAGCACATCCCAGTCGTTTCCAGGCCGGTTGTAGTTCTATTGAATGTTCGCTGCGGATGGCGCGTGTCGAAGAGGGATGGGTTTGGCGCGACGCCAGCTCGTTTTTTCTTTCGGTTAGCGACAAGACAAACTAGACATATCACATCGTTTGAATCAGTTCTTTTTCACAATTCTTCTCGCTTGCCTGCTTGAGAGGTCGTTGAATACGGGCTGACGGTTCGTCAATCCCGTCCCCACTGACACGCCCCATCATCCGCAGCGAACAAGACTGTGAATGTAACAGTAGCAGGAGTTCGCGCGACTTCGAAACCCATCTCGTATATGCTGTAATTGCATCGTGGCAAATGTGGGACTGATTCAAGCGGTCTTGCTGACGAGCAGTTCCTTCAGCTCCACGCCTTTTGGGCCCCGTCCTGGAGCCAAAAGGCTGGTTTTTTGAAGGTCTCTGGATGTTCGCTGAGAGGTGCAACGTCTGCGGCTGTGCACGGACTACTGAATCATCAGTCTACTCTAATCCTACGCCATTGCTGTATACAGCCATAATCACTGCAAACGATAGGGAGTGTTATAGAGCGCACCTAGAGCCTTATTCTTCCCCCGTTTATAGCATCCTGAGCTCAGTAAAAGTGCTAGGAATTTTGATCTGGCTGCGCTTCAAACCATGCCCCATTCACAGACCTACTTTACAGGACTGCATGTCAGTCCATTTCCAATAAGGAAAGCAGCTTGTCTTCACTATGAAGTAAAAAAAGAATTTTATGATTATCGCATGATCATAGTATCGCATGTGGCCTTTAGCAGACATAATAGCTATCCCGAAGAACGGGAAGGCGTGGCCGCGTACTTCATTTGAAGGTGGCGCCGGCTGCATTTCTGGTGAGGTATTGAAGCTTTGGGACCACTGTAATGTTGCCTTTGACAGGATGACAGTTGTCTACAATGGAAAAGTCCCACGAAATTACGCCCTACTCCTGGTCGAAGACGTACGCAGCCACGCCCTCCCCATCGCCGGGATGTGATTAAGCTGTACGTATCTAGCCGTGTTGCAGTCCGAAGTGATGCGGTGTAGAAATCGCGAAGCTGGTGAACTATCCACAAGATTAAATCCCATTATCCAATCAACCCTTCTATGGATCACTGGTAGTTGAATAGCACGAAGCTGTCCCGACAAACGAATGAGTTACTACTTAAAAGTGGAAGGAGTTGAGTAAATATCAGGGTCAAATATCAGCGGGATGACGTGATCAAGCACTGTTTAGACATACTTGTCGCCTTGAGTACTGACTGGCAATCAGTGCGGGTGTGTGGTGTTCTTAAAAGATCTCACTTCACACATATCATGCCTGTTGGGGAGACTCGCCTGCGGTGTTACCTGACTTAATTGCTCTCTCACTAACTCCTGACCTCTCGACTACAGACACGACTGAGCCAAACCTGAACATGGAAAGTAGAAGGAAAAATGAAAGTAAACGTAGGAAATGTCAGAAAAAAAAGATGTTTTCATAAATTTAAAATGTCAAAAACACAAAAAAAAAAAAAAAAAAAAAAAAAATAACACATTTAACCACTTACAACAACTGAAATGCAGACGTACATAACATGAAATTACTGTAATCCAAATAGGAAAAAAGGGGCACGTATTGAAAAAATTCGTATGCTTTCATCATGGAATGTGTCCCAAATGATATGAACTTCTAGGCTCTGTAATTACATGACGGTTGAATGTGTCTTGCGCCAAGAACTCGCTGCAATTGCAAGGACTTTATTGATGCCCCTCTTTAGGGAGGTTAATTCGTTAAATATGACCGCCACTACGTTAAACTGTTAGGCATCTCTTTTATCAACCTCACACCTATATAAAGGTCGTCGCTAATAAGTTTTTAAGCGGGCTGATCAGCGGAAATCTTTAGCAATGTTGTTTGTGTAACGCAGAGTAGAGCATGAACGATAAAACTCCTCCCTTTATTCCGTTCCCACCAATTCTCTGATTTTCCATGACTTCTCCGGCAGTACACCACTCCCTTTCCCTTTGTGCACGTTTTCTTCTTGAACTTCGATGCTTGTATGTCTTCGAAATGGCGCATCTCAAATCGAAGCGGAAACGGAAGATAAAGATATTGTCGAAATGTCTTAGATTTTGTTACTAACACTACCATCTAAGCTAAAATTTAGTGGGCTTTCATTTAATTCATATTTAACATGTTTCCATCTTTGGTTGCTTCATGTGATTCGAATTTTTTAATTGTAGTCCTTAGTCCGATTAAATTTGCTAGAAAACCAGCAGTTAATAATCAGTCATCATGATGTAATTGTCAAGTAGAGGAAAGGTCAGGAGTTACTGATAGAGCAATTAAGTCAGGTAACACCGCAGGCGAATCTCCCCAACAGGCATGATAGGTGTGAAGTGAGATCTTTTAAGAAAGTCCTACACCCAATCAGTGCTGGCCCTCAGACGATGTGCATAGAACAAGAGACTAAAGTGGACACATCGCCTGGATTTCACTATCGTAATTAGGTCAAGTCGAGGGTGGGATGGGGGAAGTGCGCATTTGTGAAGTTGAAGTTCCCAAAAAAAGTGGTTTGCGTCATCATCAATTGACGCGAAAGGCGTCACCCACTGACTATCAGATAAAAAAAATCATCGTAAGTGCGTCGCGCTGATTCAGAACATCTTCCAGAAGAAATGTAGGAAGCCATTGAATCAGTCTGATTCTGGGTGAACGTTCACAACAAAAAAGGTCTGCTAATGACCTTTCACTCTGCACCAATTAGACAATTACGCCAACTCACTGGCCACTCGTTCTCGTATCGCATCTGCTAAGGGCGTATTGTGGCATTGAGGGGGATCATCCCAATTTTATCTCGGAATTTCCCCCATCCAACATCTATTTCCTTTATTGTGGTGGGTCTTTGAACAAAACAGATACGACCCTTCCTAGCAACCAGGTACAGTCCTTCTTATGCACCCTTTCGGCACCGAGCGTAAGAGCTGCTCTACTTTAACTGCGTGTCGTGGTCTCATCTAATTGGGTTGGAAGTGCACGAAAGCAGATGGCATTTGCATCTTTCTCATAAGATCAAAGGACTTGGAAGCATGAGCCAAATTTTGATGAATCTGAGTGGCAAAACAATCGCATAACTTCTTTAGATGTTTGCCAGAGTGTCATGGGAACTCCAACGATGATAGATTCCAGGGTTCCTCGCCTTTTACCTCCGGCAGAACTCACCGCTGTTGTTTGTATCAGTCAGCTAGTCTAACAGATGGAATTCAAAGATTTACTGGAGAGGACCGACAACATTCCATTGAACGACATTGGTGGAGGGCGGAGATGGTGTAGTAGAGAAATAGCCAGCTTTCCACGCGCGCGCAGAAAAAAGCTGAGGACAAATGGAGAGGCTTTCAATTTTAGTATTTACAACTTTGGGGCAGAAGTTCCATTTCTCAACACCTCAGCACCTACTGATGACGCCGATTGTTGGCCACCTGAATGATGCTGTCTTAGGAGCATTGCTGCCCAGGGTTATTTCGAACCGGAGCCACTGCTACCGCGCCTCAGGTATACTCGAAATCCCTGACATCGGGTAGGCGGAGCATTCGAACACTGTAAGGAACTGGTTAATAGTGGAATATTCCAGCCTGGGGCAATGGTCATCTTGTTCTCTGTTGGACAGAGACACGACAACGATTGTGTCGAGACGAAAATATCGCATCAGAAGCGTAGACGCCTTAAGGGTAAATTGAAAATATGCGGCACGCCTACCCGGCCGATCTCAGGGATCTCAAGGGGTAGTAAGTGTAGACCACAATTTGACTATATATGTCTGACAAGGGAGGTCGTTCAGGGCGTGGCACTTTCAAAATGGCTTTTTGCATTTTGTAGGGCCCTGCATATGGACCACAAAAGTGGGCTTCATTTTCGCTGAGCGGTTTCAGGAATGCCAAAAGCAGCGAAAAAAGAGATCTATGTAACGCGCTCATTTTAGGCTCTATGTGCTCTGAATCACCTGCAACTTTGGCCGGTTACTAAGGGGATGGTCCTTTTAGAGGGAGCATTGGGACAGAGGCAAAAGATTGAGATAAGATGCTATAGGCGTGGAATGAAGCTTCATTGGCGACACGGCATAAATCGCAGGTACCATAATTTCAATGTGACACAACCGTCATCTGTATGAGCGCGTAATTTTCCCCAGGGCACCGGCATATACATCGCCGCACTCGTAGGCATACCCAATCAAAGTGCGAAGCCACGTCTCTCCCCGTCGTCGGAACACGTAGGGTGCACCTTGGACGTTCCAGGCTCACAATGAAGGCTTAGCCCCTCGCTGGTCGAGGCGTCGAGTGAGCCCACCCACGGGCTGCTTTTCCTACTAACAGTAAGCAAGTCCATCTAGAAAGCAACCACTAGTGAAAGACGCGCTGGAATCTCAACACCTCCTGGTACTTTTTTGGTAAGTGGATCATGGGTGTTCATTAAAGGCTTCTGGCGCGATAAATCCCTAAGACGAGTTGGATTAATACGCTTGGCAGGATGGAATTCCGCGTATCTGAGCAGGTGCTGCGTAGCGCCTTTTTCAAAGAAGGTATCCTTATAAGGCCAGTCCTTGAGTTGCTATCTGTGACGGGTAATAGGCTTGTTTAGTGCGGTGCAGCCCGTTCTCCGCCAGTTGTGAAAGCTGAAAGGTCACCGAAATCGATGGGAAATCAGTTGGCACCACGTGAAAGCCAATCCCCTTTTTCCTACTGACCTACCGCAGCGAACAAGACTATAGTGGTTTAAAACTGCAAAGCTGTGGGGTGGGGAGAGAAGGAGAGTGGTTAAGCAGGAAACCGAAATCCCAAGAACTTCCAAACACTTACTCTGGAGTATAACCTTTCCTTGGCTCAAATCTACCCGCCGAGATGGTTTCAGGAAGTATGAACGTTTCAGAAAAAACCATCATAAGAAACCCTGCTTAGGAGTGCGGTAGTCGATTTAACTATTATTTGTTCATGGTAGTTGATTCAGTAGCTGAAAAGCAGAGAGAGAACCTCCTTTGTTGACCTCCCATTATCGACAAATTGGTGGCCGAGGGAGAAACGCTGCTCTGATCTCATTATCCGCTCCTGTGAGCAGAATATTGCTATTATTCTGCACATGGTTTTATTTGTCTGAAGAACTGCCTGTGCAGAAACATGCAAAGCCCAATAGCGCTCTGTGTTTTTCTATAAGGATCCTTTCTGTAACTAACTCCCTTCGAAATCCCCTCGAAAAAGCATCGCAGAGAAGACCTCGCCCAAAATAGCCACGTCCACATGCAGTCACAGAAGCGTCGATGCTTCCTTCAGCATCCTTAAACACTTCCTGGAAAACAAGTCCGTTGGGAAGTCTTTGGTTTGTCGGGCCACTTGTCCCCGAAAGCTTTGGAATAAAAGAGATGGACGTTACAATTGTGGCAATAGTGAGGGGTGAGGGTAAATGACCAGGTACTGCGCGTCATTTCTACATTATAGAGGACTGAACAAGGCGGTGTGCAGAGGGCTTTCGCGTCGACTCGACGAGTCTGGCCAGCAAATGATGAGTGTTGGTAATTGACGTCTTATTATCCATGCTCCCCTCCTCCTCTTCTGCCCGTCCTGCTCCTTCTTCTCCCGGGGATGGGAAGAGCGAGGGCGGCGAGAGCACTTGCCTCTGGCTGCTCACGACTCTCCCCAACAGGGCAGACATGCAGGGGTCGACGACGACTGAGTGAACGGGAGGACGCGGAGAGAGACGGCTGGCGGGATCGATGCGGTGCGGTTGGCGCGGCAGCCGGCTGCTCCAGCTCCTGCTCAACCTGGTCCAGCTCATCGTCGCCGAAGACTCCCTGTCACAACTGTTGTCCCGGCTGGACGATTCGCACCAATGTGGTCGCGCGATCTCAGCCGGTCGACTGCTTTCAACGGCCATCAACGCACGGTTTCCGCGGCTTATTCCGCTTGCGCGGTTCTTTGCCGAACATCCAGGAGACTTCGATGCCACCTTTCTCGAGAACTCATCATTCGACCTGAAACCGCCACTGAGGGCCAATCTGACCGGCTACAATCCCTTATATGCTCTCGAATACAGCTGCGAGAACGTTACTAGCCGATGGCTGCCTACAATCGTCTTTCCCACCAGGGATCCAAATGCGACCACCAGACGAGCCTACCTCACTCTTCGTATGGAATTCGATTTAGATCTATGCAATAGTATTCCCTGCAGCACAAAGGTTTGTTCTCTTTCTCTGCCATCCTGATCACTTTTGATTGTTCCTCATTGTTCATAAGCATTCTATTTTTTTCGCATTTTATTTTGCGTTTTCTGAAGGGTTTTCTCTTTGTTCTTCGACGTTAGTCTGCTCATAAACACTTCAATGGACTGAGATTCTCTCTCAGCTTCGTATCGATCCTGGCTGTGTGTTGAAGTGTTTTAGGGGGGACAATCCCGTGCAGTGATTCCATTGGTCACACCCTAGCAGCAGCAGCAGCAGTAACACTGGTGCAATTCGCACCCGTACGCTAGCCGTGAGTGGATCTGGCCAGGGCCTAGCGCATGTCAGGAGCTCGGCTTTTCAGGAATCGCGGCCGAGCGCCCTATCGAGATTCAATAGTGCTTGCTCTGCTGTGCTGCTGCTGCTGCTGCAATCTTCAGACGGGGGCTCACTCGCGCAGGCCGAATCAACGCAACCTGCTAATCCCACATTCGCATGGATTCTCGCCTTAGCCATGGAGGGGTTCCTCGTTTGATAGAGCTTAGCGCTACGTCTACTGCTCACGATTTCAAGTCGTTTTTCCCCCCAGGAAATGTCCCTCCTTTAACTGCTTTAGTCGCCGCATTTTGTTGTTATCCCCTGACTTCCTGAACATCTTCACATAGTTTGTTAGGATGAAAAGGCATGTACCTTGCCGTCTCTAGCTTTCTTACGATGGCAATTGTTCACTCAACTCAAAAACTTCGACGCTACTTCTTCCTTAGCCCAGCTCTTGCCTATCCGTCCATGAAAAGATTGATGCAAAAGACCTTAAGTAGCTGCTGAATGCGCCGATCACATTAACATTTCTAATTCATTTCAGTGCACATGGACAGTACATGGCGGTTTACGTGTGTTGGCAAAGACGTGCTGTGGTAAAGGCGAAGATTTAGCGCTTTGTAGGACAGATCCTGACAGAAGTGAGCCTTATCTTCAGCTCTCAATTGCACGCTAATGACGCTTAGGGTGAAAGTACACAGCAATGCTCATTTCCTGTGTCAAGTGCACTTTTAGCCTCACACATGCCAACGCTCAGCAGCAACCACGGCTTTTCCATTTGGCTCTTTGCCATGTTTCACCCATATAGGGATCAACTGAGGACATTTCAGATCGTCCGATGCTGTTGGTGGCAAATGCAGCCTGTGCTGTCGCTTGCTTGGCGCTGATCCCTGTCGTCTGTCGGGCACGTCGACGTGAACAGGAAGCTCGCGGATGGGCGCTCATGGAACTCTTTCTCATTGGAGCCAGCATTCTCTACTTGATTGTGAGCGCTCGTTCTATACTTACAACATTATATCGAGTCATGCATTCCGTGAATATTTTCTCCGTTTTTTCTTCTGCTCGCATGTTTTATGGGCAGATTCATGACAACGACCGGAAAGAGAACAAGAATCTTAGTGAGAATTGGCTAAACAACATGTGTTTGCATAGGGAGACGTGAGGGGGGGGGGACTGGGATAAATCGGGTAAAGTTATGGCGCGGTGTGTCGTAATATTCTCAATCAGAGCAGCTGTTCGAGAGCATAACAAATGGGGGTGATGAGTTGTGTGCGTGTCTGGGCGTGTGTGATGTGTATTTCTCTCTCCAGAAACTTCGAATCCTCTCTCACGTGCCCTCAGATCTTCTCCCTTCAAAATCTACTTCTTTATTTTTACAAGGAGACGCTTCACAGAATTCTTGAATTCATGTGTTTTAGGCGCATTTCGGCGACGGGGAGGATGGGGGGGGGGGGCATTCGCACTGTTGCTATTTCCCATCGACGTGTCGAGCCATCGTATGGGAGACCCGTGGAATCTTGTAGACTACCTGTTCATTCTTGTAAATTTAGGATGAAACTCACTTCATGAGCGATTCGATGAGCTTACAACAACAAAGAAAGAGATTCCCAAAATCCGACGCGGTTTCGAGAGCCATCGTATGGGAGACCCGTGGAATCTTGTAGACTACCTGTTCATTCTTGTAAATTTAGGATGAAACTCACTTCATGAGCGATTCGATGAGCTTACAAGGGAACTAGTGAAGCAACGAAAGTGCAAAATGCCCCACCCCCTCCCGTGACTTTTCCTCGCTTATTGACCATACGATTCATTTGCTGCCTTCGTGTGGCAAAATACCGATCACTAAATACCTTGGTGACTTCTTCAAAGGGGAATTCTGCTCCCTGCAAGAGAAAGATCTCAGTTTACACAAAAAACATAAAAAAATGTCTAGGAAAATTGCCAAGTGAGTTTTTTTCCAGGGATAGCCTTCCCTCAAGTCTGATCTTACAGCGGCGAGGTTCACATCAACCAGTCCTCATCCCTCCATGGTAGGCTGATCGGTGCCCGAGGACCCTCTAAACACCCATGTCGGTCCAGAGTTAGTGCAATAACACTTGATTTTAATCAGCCTGATTTTAATTTCCAATTCTACGCGCATGAGGAGAAAAAGGTGTAGATGCAGGTGGCGCAGCTAACTCCCACGGTCTAGGCTCAGATGGACCACCATCTTGGCCAGCCTGAAACCAACACTTTTCCAAGGGAGTTTATTTCGCAGGAGCATAGCCTGGGAGACTATGAATATTACGTCTGACATGAGTTGGTGTTCGCAAAACGGTTTAGGGGTACAAGTCGTTGTCGTTCTCTCGAAATAAAGGATTACGAGAAGCAGATTCTGAGGCTTATCTCAGAGCGAGTGATCAGCCTCGAAAGTCCTGCCATTTCAGAAGCTTAGTCCCTTCAAAAACCCATCCTGAGTTCCCTTGAGGACGCGGCTTGCCTCTCCGCTCCTGCCCTCTACTCTCAATTAGATC
>MU966721.1:110271-121260 GCA_036418165.1 Cooperia oncophora
TTCCCATCGACGTGTCGAGCCATCGTATGGGAGACCCGTGGAATCTTGTAGACTACCTGTTCATTCTTGTAAATTTAGGATGAAACTCACTTCATGAGCGATTCGATGAGCTTACAAGGGAACTAGTGAAGCAACGAAAGTGCAAAATGCCCCACCCCTCCCGTCGTGTTTCCTCTGCTTATTTGACCATACGATTCATTTGTTGCCTTCGTATGGCAAAATACCGATCACTAAATATCTTGGTGACCTCTTCAAAGGGGAATTCTGCTCCCTGCAAGAGGAAGATCTCAGTTTACACAAAAAACATAAAAAAATTGTCTAGGAAAATTGCCAAGTGAGTTTTTTTCCAGGGATAGCCTTCCCTCAAGTCTGATCTTACAGCGGCGAGGTTCACATCAACCAGTCCTCATCCCTCCATGGTAGGCTGATCGGTGCCAGGACCCTCTAGGCCCATGTGGTCCGAGTTAGTCAATAATCCACTTGATTTTTCACTTGATTTTAATTTCCAATTCTACGCGCATGAGGAGAAAAAGGTGTAGATGCAGGTGGCGCAGCTAACTCCCACGGTCTAGGCTCAGATGGACCACCATCTTGGCCAGCCTAAACCAACACTTTTCCAAGGGAGGTTATTTGGCAGGAGCATAGTCTGGGAGACTATGAATATTACGTCTGACATGAGTTGGTGTTCGCAAAACGGTTTAGGGGTACAAGTCGTTGTCGTTCTCTCGAAATAAAGGATTACGAGAAGCAGATTCTGAGGCTTATCTCAGAGCGAGTGATCAGCCTCGAAAGTCCTGCCATTTCAGAAGCTTAGTCCCTTCAAAAACCCATCCTGAGTTCCCTTGAGGACGCGGCTTGCCTCTCCGCTCCTGCCCTCTACTCTCAATTAGACCCGTTTTGGCTACTTTGATCGCGGTGGAGCCTATTTATGAGCTTAAGAGTTCTGCCAGTACAACTCAGTGTTTTTGTTCTCCTAGATGAGTTTTGTACGAATTGGCCTGCACCTGGGATGGAAGGCTTGGCTGGTTTGGCAGGATCCGATCCGTTTTGATGCTGGAAACATTTCGCGGTAAGCAGCACTAATTGCCACTATGTAACCACCTCCGAGCAAGAAATCAGATTGCAAAAGATATTGGGATCCACATGCTTTCTACTTCCATCCGAAATCGTAGTGGCTTACTGAATGTTTTGCGGGCTGACTGATATACCGTTCTTATACTCCCAGATGAATCTGGCTCCAATTTACTGTCCCCGGAGGTAGAAGGCTTGATTAGCCTAGGCAGGAGCCGGTCCAGGATTCGGCCTGGGGTCGTAGACATAGCAAGCGTCTCGGGCTCGTCAGCGGAGTGGCAGTGTTTGCGTTTTGGCCAACTACAGCTACTTACCGCCCATTTGTGAAAGTGTAGCAGAGCTATAGCATACCTTCACTGAAAACCATCTGTAAGTGAGCTTTGATAGGCACTTCTCACTTATGGTCCCATTTAGAGCTATAGAGGTCGGAAACCCCAAAGCGATCACTTTTCAGCTGCATTCGTCATCTCGCCCAGTGGTTCATAAATGGCCATCTGACGCGCGTTTTTCGATGTCATCATCTCACATCAAGAGGAACTCACATCCATTCTCCGACAAATATTCTCCTCCGAGATTTCCCTCCATCAGTCTCGTCCATTTCTTCACGCAGCACATTCTTATGGTCTTTATCGTCGCTGAGAATGGCCCTCAGCACTGCTTTGCACCATGAGTCGTTAAAATGAGTTCGATAGATCGGCTACTGGTTGCATAAGAGCTCTAGCGCACACTCCTCTATAATTCCAGCAATACTTCAAAAGTAATGTTGGAGCTGTTAATCTCAGAAAAGTAATCTTCTGGTGTCCCGAGGAGTTCAAGTTCAGTTAGTGATCAAAGTGCGCGAAGGAAGCTTTGGAAAAAGCAGTGGATACGAAATTCGGTTCTGTGCAGGGAGCGGAAAACGTGGAGCGAAACGAGACCATCCCTCCCGGGGTGGGGAGCGAGGGACAGGAGGGGTCCTACTTGCTTCCTGAGAGAAAATTGCGCGTCAAAAGAAAGTTTTTCCCAGTTGTTGACTTTCGCGGTTTCCCCTGTTTCACGATGAAACTAATACAATGTAACCCCAACTGCACAGCGACTGGTTAGCGGGCTTATGCGCAGCTGAACTGCTTTTTTTCCCGTGTTCGGGGTCCAGAAGTATTTCCTCGTCCCACGAGTTGTTACATGAGCATTAAAGGGGAGGAGGGGAGGAAACAAGGAAGACGAAAGAGAGAGTGGAAGAAGGAAAAGAAGGAAAAAGGAAGAAGGAGGAGAGGCAGGCTAACAGATGCTGTGGGAGGGTGCCGCGGCAGCTTGGTGTACGTAGTGAAGTCCTGTAAGAAGTAGTATTCGAACAGAGGCTGCCTCGGATGGATCAAGGCGGCCTGCCATGTGCTTTGGAGACGACGCTTAGAAGAGGTGAACTCACTTTAAGAAGACCAAGTTAGAGCTGCTAAGGTGCCAAGGAACTCTGTTTTGTTGGGGAATTGTGCTCGTGATGATTAGCGCAGTAGTCTGTTCTATCCATACCCATTCCCAGAAATGCAGAGACCCATCAACAAGCCAAATACGACCTTCCTTCTCTCAGTGGCTATCTCGCAGTCCCCACCCTTTCTCCGGAGTATTCTCTGATAGCGATTCTTTTTGCAGTGACTTCTTCGCGTGAAATGGGAAATATCGTCCTGTGATGGAGCCAAAGGTAAATCAACTGCACATGGGAAGTGCGAAATTCCTTAGCGCGTAGCTGGTCTCCTGCCCACAGCGTCTCGCAATTGTGAATAGGTGCAGCAAGAGCAAAACGCAAAATGAGGTTGATCGTCTCACTTTCTTCGAAATATCTCATTTATCTTACAGGATTCTTCATTTTCTGTTCCGGCGGGTGGGAGGGACTGATACAAATAAATGATTCGGGCTCAAATCAGAGCGCGTTGAGATCGCCACTGAGAAATCATGAAGCGACGCCTTATCCAGGTTGAACAATAAATGGCTTTCTGGGATAGAGGCCATGTTTCCACTTTACGTGCGACTTAGCCTATTCGAGTTGAAGAAAGAACACCTGAGCCAAGCCACATATGTTTGCCTTATAATGCATTATTGAGAACATCTGTCTTCCTTAAGTGTAAACCAATTCGCATTTCTTAAAGGGATGATCTGTCCCTAATGCGGATCTTTCTACTAAGCTGCATCTTCAAATCTTTTTTCGCATCTCACTGAATGAATCGATGACATTTTTGCTATTTCTCAGCACTTTTTGAAAAAAACGAGCCATTGCGAATTCCATGAGAGTGAGAGAGAGAGAGAGCGGGACATCCTATGCGTCATCAACAGCTGAAATGAGCAAAATTAAATTTTAAGTTGCCAGAAATAGAAGCGCTAGTGAGGGCATCGCCTAACAATGGGCGAAAGTAATCAGAATTCAAAGTTGTGAGGTCCTTGGAAAATGGGATGAACAGATGGTCAGGGAGCTTTGGATGTTTACAATCCAATTCGATATCTCGTTTCGAAGTATGGGGGAGGTGAGGGATTCCCGATCTGAAACTGCATAGCGTTCAATGCTATTTGGATGAGAACTTTTGTCCTTTTCATTTTTACATCGACAAAATTGCCATGAACATCGCTATCGATAGCCCATAGCTTTTTGTGTTGCCGAAATTAGCCAACATTCAGTTTGCCCACATGCGTTCCTCCACTTTTCCCACTCTGGTATGAGATGCGTTTAAAAGGGAAACCTAAAGGTCTGGGCAAACTTCAACCCCCCCCTCCTCCTCCACGACGGAGGATTGTTCTAATAGCTAAAATAAGAATATCTAGATATGACGGTGATGTTAGGTCATTAGAAGAGGGCATTTTATTCCGATGGGGGAAATCTACTTTGAAAACGACTTTTTCTATATTATATAGCTTTACTGGGAATATGTTTCAGAAGCGGCCTCCGAGCTAATCGTCAAGGCCTGAAATAATCAAAAAACCTTTTGAGATTTGCTAGCCCCGACGCTTTAATATAATGGCACACTTTGTTCTCCCCTTCCCCAACAACCCATGGGGCGAAAGTGCTAAGCGGAGTCGCATCTCACGCATTCCTGTAATACGGCACGCAAGGAGGCAGAGGCAACTTGAAAAGACTGGGCTCGGCTATAGTACTTGAAGGAAGGTAGCAACAACAGATTATTATATATGATTGAAATGGCGCGAAATGGAAAATGGCCGCAGAGCCAGACAAAGACCTTTTCACAACTGATTGGCCTGGTTCAGGATGGCACTCGTTGGTGGAAAGGGCGCATGCGTTCAATCCAGACCCTGCTCGTAAGAAAAATGATCTGTAATTCCATGCTCATCAGTCCAGGAGACGCTAGTATTTTGGAACATCTCAGGTCGGGGGGGGGGAGGGAGTGATCGTAGGTCGTTGAGAGACGTCGCGCTCGCTATCTAAGAAAAAAGAAAAAAGTGGTGGATGATAAAAAGCGTTGGAAGAAAAATTTAGGTTTCGAGGCTTTTCTGCAGCTTCTTCCGTAGTCACGGTGCGCTATATTTCCCTTCCTTCCCTAGTCACGCTGAACGGGCAGTTTTTCTCCTTTTTTTGGGCGGGGGTGGGGGATGGGTTAAGAAGTGTTGGGATTTTTGAAAAAAAAACTGACAAAATGGAAATGCTTTGGTAAAGGTTGGATGTTGGGATAATTCAGGAAGATGATAGATGTGATGGGGAATGATGAAGGCCCAACGTACCATAGAAGGAATCCCTTAAAAGGTCGTATTGTGCAGAAACCTTCAAACGATAAAACATATTCTGCTCGCAGTATAACCTCTGTGGGTCAGGCTTTGTGCTATGAAGAACGCCAGATAGTGGCAGTGCCCGTGAATAGACGGCAAGTCAACAATGCGTGCAAGACCCATCCCGCGATACGTGTACATTAGTCCTTACGCACTCATTCATTTCTCCGTCGGGAATCTTAGACGAGTAGCCCGTATCGGACTTTTTTGAAAGGAGTCTCCAACGTATCGAAAAGGAGAACTCTGGAAACTGAACATCGATGACGCCGTGCGCTTTATCTGCCACAAGCAAAGTCGACAGCCGCGCCCGCGAATCGATACGTGAGCCTTATTGCATCGACATCTCGTACTCTCACTGATGTTTCAGGTGCATTCGCGCTGCTTAATATGTTACTTAGTCACGGTCTTCCCGTAGTACATGAAAAAACCGCCGCATGCATAGGTAGCACTAAATTTGCTTGTGACTATAACGCTGAATTCTGGAAGCACTCTAAGAGGACGGAGCAAGAGATAAAAATATATGTGCAGAGCAAACCGGGTCTGAAATTCATAGCGTCTTATTCTGGACTTTTCATCAGGTTGAAATATGGTCACTCGATACCCTGCTACATCATGTGATCATGACGTCTTCAACTACCTCAACCTCACATACTGATCCACAGAAATAAGTTAAAGGCAGGAAGCGAACCGCTTTGCCACTAAGCACGGCCCATGAGATCGGATCTGACCTGAGCTTTTTCGGCTTTTTATCATTCCAGAATGAAGCATATACTTCCGCAGCTCATCAATCCGTTTCGTTTCTAGTGATGTGCCACGCATTTTGCTGCCATGCGGAATAGATATTTGGGAGGGTCCGGCCAATAAGTCTTGGCTATACAATCACTTGCGGGGTTGGAAATCACTGTCTTTATTAAACGAGTATGGCATCTATTGGCGGGCCCCGATCGTACAAAGGACATGGTAGGCCCGAGTCCAAGTTTTGCTGTAGGATTTTAGGGATGCCAAGGGCGCTACTGTACCACCTTCGCTTACCACGTCAGGGACTTCCCGGTAGGTTAGAAATTACTTGGCTCATCTCGGAGACCTTATCGAACTACTCATCCCTCATCAGTGATTAGGATCTCTGTATCCTTCGCATGATACCTATGGACCGCGAAACCTTCCTTTTTCTTCTCCTTTCTTCTTTTCCTAAGCTCCTTCCCTCCTGTTTTCCTTTCTCTCTTCAAATGCTCGGTGTAGATGCTACGAGAACATACCACTGAACCCTCGCAGCGAGAGAGAGAGTGTCCGGTTAACGAAAGCCTGTAAGCCTCTTTATCCCTCATTCTTAATCAGGAGTTTCAATTGGTAAGACTTTCTTCGAACTGGTGGGACTACCCAAGTACTTGAATGTCCACCTTAGGATTTTAGAGGCGATCGTATGTCACGTACTGAAGGGCATTCGTGGAAGTCCTGCTCGATTTTGTGTTCATGAAGACGACGAGAAGGTCGAAACGTCGAATCAATAATGAGATTCCATCAAAAACGTTGTTGGCATGCAATTACGATTTCAAGAGAGCAACGCCTAAGATTCGAAAATGGGTTTCCGGGCTTGCCAAGAAGGTCCCCTTCTCCCCGACCGTGATTTAAGAGATCGCGAGGCGAAGGGAGATCGAGTGTGATGAAAAGAAACCCAATGTACCATTCTTGATGAAATCCTGGCCCCTTAAGGAGTAACAGAACACCACATTAACCCAAGCCATAGACCAGAAGGGGGAGGATGTGGCTGCGTGTTTAGTCGGACACGGTTCAGGATGCCTTTCTCCTGAATATTCTTCTTGAAACAACTGACCCCTTTACTTATACTTGACAAAGACATGATTGAAATTGACTCAAATGCAAGTGCAGCCGCCGCTGCGTTCGAATGAAGCAGCCCTGCCCTCCCCATCTCTATGGTTTGGAATGTACAGAGCTCATTCAAACAAGTCCCCAACGTTATCATTTCGAGTTGGCTTTAGTGTAACAGAATTATCCTACACATTGAGACGACCTGAAAATCGACTGTGTGGCGTCTTAGAAGAAGTGGAGCAGCTGGACTGATTCACCCTTTACCACAGGAGGCATAATCAGGGCCGTGTCCTGTCCAACCATTATTGTCACCTTCTCTCCGGTTCGTTTTGGACTTTATCACAAACATGCTGTAGGCAAAAGTCACTCCCCCCCCAAATGATACTCGCACCCGCGTCTTGTGCAAGGTTGTGCAAGGGCGTCAAATATTCGTTCTTATATACTCTCGCTTCTGGGCATTTTTGGCCCTTGACTGAAGGTATGGTGCATGATGACATAGGGTAGACAGAGGAATGTGCGAGAAGTTGTGCCCTTCTTATGGACGCTCTCCTCACTATAATGCACTGAAGGTGCGACGGTTTCGAGTCTCCGCCCTTCGAATTATCACGGAATGTATTTAGAGCGGAACAAAAACAAGAAGTTTCTAAGTTTTTCTAATGCCCTTTTCTCTTTTTAGTTGCTCATCGACTGGTTCGCACCGCCGGAGGCTGGATGTTGCGTAGCAGTATGGCTGAGACAAATCGGGTTCAGCACCTTTTACGGATCCATTGTGCTCAAGATATACCGGTACGATTTCTATTTGGAATTCAAACATGCGCCCTCAAAACCTCTATACAATTGAAATCGATTCATTTTTCAGAAACTTGCAAGAATATCGCGTAAGAAAAGCGCAACACGTCTCCGTTAGGGAAAAGGACATGGTAAAATACCTCGTCGGAATGCTCGCTCTTACTATCACGGGTGAGTGTTGTGCCCTGTAGGGGGTCCTACGAATGTCACAGGAGTTGAAAATGCTAAATTGTTCAGGTTTAATGGCTTGGACGGTAGGGTCATGGGGTGATCCGGCACTGTGGAGGACGGCATGGCCACAGTGTCGGATGCAAGGATGGCATGTCATTTGGCATTGTTACGAGTTACTCTTTCTACTCTATGGAATGCGGCTTTGTTACAAGGTTTGCACGAAAGCACCGCTCTTGATTAAGCACTTTCGAGGGCCGAATGGCATGATTTTTTTTTGCTTTTCAAGGCTCGCAATAGCGATTGGCTGGAACGATGGCAATTTACAGTTGCTGTGTGTTTGGAAGCTGTTATCACACTCATGGCAAATCTTATCAGGTCAGTTTTTATCAGAGGATTGCTTGGTTTAACACCAGTGCAAACCTGTAGGCAGAATGCTTTCTCAGGTGGAAACGATCTTCTTCGAAGTCTCCTAATAGCAATCCCTAGGAAAAAAAGAGATCTTTCGACAGAAAATGCTTTCCCTTGGGCGAATCGATTTTGGACCACGGTTTCTTTTGGACCTTTCCGGGCTTGTGCACTATCCATTAAAGGCACGGTCCGCGATCAGGTATCGAAGTCGTAATATGACGTCAGAAGGTTAGTGTGGTCCGCGACGAACAGCCTTGTACCGATTTCGCGGCAAAACATTCTAAGAAAGGGGCGCTATACAGTGACTCCGCCTTCAGACTCCGCCCCCAATGCCCGGCTTTCAGTGAAAACGAGGTTGCAGGACGAAAAAGCATGAAAATCGTCACTTGTACGATCGTAGAGTTCTTATCGGTGAATCAGCTGTGCGTATGAGGGCGTAGTGGGCGAGATAGAGTTAACTGGGCACGTACAAGCTGGGATCAAAATGGGGTCACCTTGGGCGTGACAATGTTTTTTGTGTTTTTCTCAACTGGCGAGTTTACTCACCCCGTTGTCTTGGCTGTGTGGCAACCCCTAATTCACGATCTGAGAAATGCGCGAATAATTGCGGTTCTGTCCCCTCACGGTTAAAGCGCGCAAGAGCAGCGCTAAAGGTCGACAAGTGATCAGCAGTGTTGTGGACCGCTAGAACGAAGAAATATTATCTTGTTAGTGTAGGCTCTCTTTCCAGCCAAGAGGCACCTTTACACAGCGCCCAAGCTACCCGTAGCGCCTCACCCGCAACCAGCCCGCCCATTAGTCACACGTATAGCACACCAACGCTGTACTCTATTCTTCACTATGAAGAATTGAAGGAAGTGTTGCTAACACGGATATTGAACACATACGTACGAGCCCGTATCTGTCGAAGCGGTTGTGTGCAGCGACTGTGACTGAAAAACTCGTCCAAAAATGCTCGTCTCGATGCTTTGCACCAGCAAAAGGCCTTACGACGAATTTTGTCGTATTAACCTCGCCCTTTCTCGTTTTCCACCACATAGCGTCCTGCTCAATAGTATACGCCTATACCCCGAGACGGAGTAAGGCGTGGCTTTTGAGCATGGCATAGTACGGGTTACTCGTAGGATACTTCAGTTTGAAACAACTGCTATGTTCTGTATTAGATGTAGACACGATTACGGACGCTCCAAAGTGAAAAATTCAAGAAAAATAAACTGGCCGCACCTATTTCCACGTTTTGCATACGCAATCACGCCTACGCCGATCTCAGGGATTTCGCAGTTATTTGTGAGGCATGTCAATTTAATTGTGCCTTTGCCCCGAAACCTTTGCTACTTATGTCCGTTATGCTCCGGTGGCAGAACTGTCCATTATCGCTAACCAGCTGCTTCTAGTATTCCGTTCGCAATCCGGCATATACAGCCAAGCTTTCAAAATTCATTTCGTCAACTGTCAACCACCGTTTCTGGTCATATAGTCATCATCACGCTCCAACAAGTCTACTTTGTCATTACTGGAAGCTTTCTCATTGCATTGTTCGAACTGAGGACCTCTTAAGAACTTTGAAATAGAAAAAAAACGAGCAAAATACCAGGTACTTAACCTTGATGACTACCGTTTTTCCTTTCATTTGGAAGGGCAGCGTGCTTTTCACATAACCCCATATTTAAGGCCATGGTGATGATTTGTTCGTTCTGCATGAGTTGCAAGAAGGGGGTAGCTTACAGTAGAGCCCGTAAATCCCAAACGTTTAAACCGACGGCAGCTTAACCCTGAGCCACTCATTCGTCAATGGGGCTCTAGCAATCAAGATGTAGAGATGACGTGTTCAGAAATCTCAAAGTTGGCAGAGGAATGGGGTTCCGTTGCCTGTGACTACTTCTGCGCTGCCCCGCATACGACATTACATAACCTGGGACGTAGTCCAGCTAAACATCGTCCCCCCCCTGACATACTGTAAAGTAGCCTTTTTTATGAATGTGCCCCTCAGTTTCTCCGTTAATCGCTGATTTATCGAGAATTTTTACATATTCCAGCTTTTTTACCTTTATGTTGCGCTTAACATTTTCTGGCGCTGACGAGCTCGAGGAGGCATTTGAAGGGCTTATGCCTGGGATAACCACAACAGAGCCGGAGGTTTTGCTTAGACCTCAAGGGAGAAAGATCTCCTGGGTACATGAGCCAGTTTCAAGTGCAGCATTCCCATCCTCATAAATTATCTGCATAAGAAGTCCTCCGACTGGGAGGTTATGAGCGTCCATTTTCTTCCATTGACATAATCTGGGATGTACTGGACCTCTAAATAAGTTCGTGCGCTAAGGCATATATTGAAGATTTTCTAAAAGGACACCATTCAATAAGGAAAGTTTTCGAGAGATAAGAGTGATAAATTTGCCGTAGACTTACTCAAAAGGTGCGCCATAATTTCGCACGAATCAAAACAGTCAAGGAAACAGAAAAGGAAAGAAAAAAAAGAAAAGGCACATTAAATTTCGGAAGAACCTTCGCAACTGGTTTAAGGTGGGAACCCGACTTCCCTCTGTCCAGGGAACTGGAAGAGAGAAATTGAATTTGGATCAGAGTATTCGTGAGTGAGCCGTTAAAGGAGGGAATCGTGCTGAACGACCCATACTCCACAGTCAGGGTCACCTTGTGCAGATCGGGGTGTGCATGGATATACTTCATATCTCGGAGATAGGGAGGGCGTGGCAGTGCACTTCATTCAAACGTGGCGCCGGCTTTGGTGGGTTTGGGTGGGATATTGAAGTTTCAGGGCAACTGTGATATTACCTTTGTTCAGCCCAATGCGCAAGCCTGTTATCTCTAATGACCACAGGGCACGCCCTACCGCTGGGGAAACTCTCGGAAAATACAACCTCCCCCATCGCTCTCTGCTCCAATCCACCCTACCCCCACCCTCCAGCTTTTTCCAGCCTTCTACCACAATTTTCAGGCAGGATAGGATACGATGAGAGTTTC
>MU966723.1:0-32566 GCA_036418165.1 Cooperia oncophora
CCCTTTGGCATTTTCTCTTCATAGATGGTTCACTTGGCGAATTTTCTTCCTTATTTCTGCAAAATCACCTAGGCTTTTTATCGCGGACCGTGCCTTTGAAGATCGAAATAAGGCCTATCGAGGCGCTGATCAGTCTGCGGGGAGGGAGGGCATTTGGTACTTCCGCTATAATTTCTCTTACTGTCTGTAAACTTTTAAGTTGCAATCTTTTTCATTCCTGTAGACTCTTGTCAAGTGTAAAAAATGCTGCTGCTATTGCATAGCCTTACAGGTATTTCAAATCTCTACAGGAATTATCGACCTACGGGACCTAGCGAAATGCCCCCACCATGACGAACTGCGTGGTACAAGGGCACAGGGTGTAGCGCACAAGTACTACGTCTCCGTTCATGTCCCCTTGAATAATCGTGAAAATTCCTTGGAATATCAAGAAATCCTTGCTGTCCAGTGTTAAAATAAGAAGCAAATGCAGGCGCGCGAAAGGTGACCATGCCAGTCATGTTTGCTTGTCTTCGCCCTTTACGCTAAAGCATTAGAAATTGGCCGCGTTAAAAAGAGTATGTTCTCAACCGTTCGGGGAACAGTGAAATTGTTCTGAAGTAAGATTTCGAACCTTGGGCCTTGTTTCAGTTTAGGATGCGTAATCGGTAAAGGAGGGCCTCAGGTAATAAACAACGGTATTCGACTTGGTGGGGGCAGTTGCTGGTTTCATCAATGCACCTGTGAAGACCTGAGAACTCTTGTAAGAATATGCAGTAGCACGAGCTTCATCTACACTTGACAAGTGTCTACAGGCTCACCAAGGTGAGAGATGTAATTCAACAGGAAGTAGCCAAAGAAACTAGAAACGAGGTGCAATGCCCCCTCTCCCTACAGCTCCGTACGGCTGTGATTGGCTCCATCCCTTGGGAACAAATTAGTGAGCATTGCTTCTCTGACAACGACAGTGCATGTTAGAGTCCTCGAAATTCCTAATCATATTCCAGTTCATTCTCTCTGTCAGCTTTTTCTCTCAAAATTAGATCCGCACATTATTGAAGGGAAATTACCACTTGATCATCAGAAAAAAAGTGCTTCAAGCTTTTGCAGTGTGTCGCAAACTGGACGCTGTCCTTGAACTATTGAGTCTTGATACAGTTAATCTTGCGTTGTAAAGCATGCAGCTGTTCGAGGAATGCTTGATCGTTCACATCGAGTTATATCGTGCGTGCAATACAAAAGAAACGAGAGATTTAAAGACACAGTTCGTCATTGCAAATCGTGGTGGTAATCATGCTATAACTGAAGAAGAAAGGCGAAAGAATTTGGCGAAAATGCCCTGAACAAGGCCCCTTACGGTTTTCTCCATTACACCAGCATATGGTGAAGAGGCACTGAGCGTGTGAATAGAAACAGACTAACAAAATGGTGAGAGGGTGAGGGAGAAACTGCACAGTCATACTGCGTAACAGTAAGATGAAAAAGGAGGAGGGTGACCTTCGCGGGTGGAGCCTGAGCACGTGGCAGACATTTTACGTTCTAACCGAGCAGCCGATGTTGTGGAACCGGTACCTACCCTGAGGGATCAGATCCCTCGCATTATGTTGTTGTTCAGATTTTCTTTCAGATTCTGTTCTCGGAAGGAGTCTGGAAATATTTTGTCGTGGTAATGTGTACATTGTGCAACTGGAGAAACAGCGAACGTGTCCTTTTTTCAAAAAACTTGTCCTCTCCTTTTCTTGCTTTGTAAGCTAAGCCGAGTTGACACTACTACTATAATTGGGGGGGGGGCAAGGTGGTGCGACTATCGCTGCTTCTGTGTGCACTCTCATTGATATAGTGATTCTAGTGATTCCTTCTCCTCCCCATGCGCAGCCTCACAATCAGAAAGTGCGGTTGCCGCAGTGCACGCCGTCTACGGCAAAACGTACGTTCGAGATTCCCAGTGAGGTGGGGGGGGGTCATTTTTAGTCGCTTAAGGCGGGGGACGTTCTTGTTTTTGGCTGTGAGAAAAACGGCAAAAATCTTTCTGGTTACTACTTTACTTGCTTTCCTGTTTTAAGTGCACTATATGTGCTATATACCCTCCACTCTCAGCTCGACTTTAGCTGTTTTCTGGGAAAATGTGGAGGAATTTCTGGAGAAGCTCCCAAAAATAGGTGTGAAGCTAGAAAAATTTAGGGATATGGTAGGAGTAGATGGGAGTAAGGGGTTTTACCGGAGGAATCTTGAGGCGGGTGTGATTCCCGAAAAGCAGGACGTGCCCTGTACCCCTCTCCTACATTGCGCAGTATTTAACCTTCAATAGAGATAACTGGCCACTTGCTCAATTCAGTAATTTGACATCCTTCCAAAAGTTTTGGAAACCTGCTGGGGATTCTCCAGTACGGCTTAAAAATGAGGTTTTTGCCGGTTTGATTTCTGCGGGAACTTTATTGCTATACCCTCAAATCGCTCCCGGACCTTGGTCAGAAGTTACATGCAGTCCCTGAGCAGGGAAATGTCCGCTATTTTCTGGATCGCCGTCATTTTCCGGGTTCTCTGATGATCGATGTTGGTGACAGTGCTGAGGCGGTCTCGGAGCGCCAGCAGCAGCAGCAACGACAAACTATGCGCATTCTGCAGCAGCCACACAGTCAGCCAGCCAGCCCGTTGCCCGATAAAGCAGCCGGTTCGTGGACGACGATATACGACCGTCTATATACACCCCCGTATACACGAACACACGTGGATACACCCAGAAATGCATGTGCACGGGACTCCACATCCCCATGGCCAGTCGTCGAATCGCCATCGCATCCATCAAAACGGCTCGCTGAAATCCTCCCAATCATCTCACGATGTCCCCAAGCATGAGACTTACCCGTTCCCGAACACACATATCATCGATAGCTCTTCTATTAGAACCTGACTGCCTCAAAGAACTCGTTAATTCGGAACTTCGAGGTCACGAATTCATCAAATGGCTGTAGGAACATCGTAGAAAGCGGGGTTGATAGCATTGGATGGCGAGAGCGCAGAGGAACGGGGGTGGGCAGAGACGCAGCGTAGGCTGTCGACCACCCTCCCAACACACACTGCTCCTGCGGCGCCGCTCTCAGGTTCTTCCAGACGCTCGTGAAACTTCTCTTGGATTTCCTGCATTTTTTCATATTTCTCTGAATTTTTATGCTCAAACCATCTTTAAGAATATTATTCAGCTGTTGGCGCGGAAAATTGGAGGTTAGGGAGTTTCTGCCAACCGAAAATCAAACTCCAAGTGGTGTGACTACTGGGGCTCGATCGATTGCCTGGAACTTTTTTTGTCAGTTTTATCACTTGGGTGAAGATAAGGCTTGATTGTCGTGTACAAGTTGGGCCTTATAATAGCGCAGTTTACTTTTTCTCGCAGCCACATACTGTAATGTCGATCTTGAGGGGCATTCTATCACAGCACCGAACACCGCATTTTTCGCTGCCTTTTGGCCTGCACTGGATTTATGACTTGTGCATTACAAAGTTTCATAGCGCCAGTTCAAACTGGGTAGAGCATCGTCAGGAGAGTTCCATGGAAGGGGGCGGAGAAGGGCAATACTTGACCTTGAGGAAATTCTTAGCCGCAAAAAAATTTCTCTGGTGTTTTTCCGTTTCGTTTTTGCTATAGCTATCCCTCCCCCTACACGCTAATTGCAGACGCCACAGAATTACTACACAGCTACTACTTCTGATAGATGAAATAAGTACTTAAAGTTACAGCCTCCGCTCCACCCCGATCAAGGGGTTCTCTGGGAAAACTGTTATATATTTTGGAAGAGTGGTAGAAAATCAGGAAAACTTGGGAAGGTCTTCTTTTTATGGTCTCTTACGTTTCCTGGTCCACGGGTATTGTGAGTGCTTGGCGTTTTTTTTTTCGAGGCATGGCTCAATTACATTCAGGAATGTTCGAGAAAATTACGGTAGTGCCGGGACACGTTCTATATTTCCTCGTTTTCAGCACATAAATTCTGAAAATATTCAAACTGTGGCATACATGCCGTTCGCTTTTGTCATGAAAATGTTTGCAGAGCAGTATAGGAAGGTGCTAATGATAAGCCCAAGAAATCATGAATTTTTAAAATTTTTTTCAAGTCACCGGTTTTTTTTAATTTGATTTTGAGGCTTTTTTTATTCCTTACAACATGTGGAGCTAAAGGAGGTTCAGGTACTGGATTACACTATGAAAGGTTATAGCGTTTTAGCGATTTGTATTAGTGAGATCATAGGCTTGCTGGCATCCGGTAACAGCTTGCTGAAGATAGACGTGACCAGGGCACGCCGCTGAGGATCCTAGCGGGGGGGGGAGGAGAGGTGGGATGGGCCGCATTTGGTAGGGGAAGGATGGGAGGTCGTGTTCGCCTCCCAGAAAATGCTTTCGGTTGTCCTTTTTTATTTTTCCTGTTTCAAATGTCCAGTATAAGCTCCACCGCCTCTTCGCTCTACGAAATATTTTTTCAATACTTCCTGTTTCACTGGCGCTATGTAGCCCGCCGCTCGACGCCTGTCGGGGCTCTCATCGATTTTCCAGCAGGGGGTCGTATTTGATCGCTGGGAGGAGGGGGAGGGGTCGTATTTGTCTCTCCGATGTTGGGAACTGTGGAAGTTTTCGCTGTTTTTCTTGCTTTACATGTGCTATATACCTCCCCCTTCCCCCACCCCCCCTAGTACGAAATTTTGGAGACTGGTGAGAAGTTGGGGGGGGGGGGGGAATCGAAGAAAGTATTGGGTTTTTTCACGCATTTCCCTCGCGACTTTTCCCATTCCAGCTGCACATGCACACAATATAACCCCCCTCGACAGCACGATTAGAGGAGAACTAGGGGAGGGGGTCTTAAGGATCCATGTACAAGATCCCCAACCAATGAGGTGCCCTGACACCTTGTTTTTTTTTCTTTGAGAGAACTGGAGCATTTTCCAGAACAGTAAAAGGAAGATAGGAAAGTTTTGGAGGATGGTAGGTAGAATGGGGTTTGCCAAATTTTTCCATCGGCCGAACGTGCGGCTCACCCATGCAATTTGGAGTGGACTGTGGAGTTGTCGTAGCTGATAGCCGGCTGCGCTGTAGTACTAACAAGGAGCCAATGAATGGACTAAGTTCCCGAAGCGATCTGTCCCATTACGGTAACAGGATGAAGTGAGGTAAATATTCTGAACAGGAAAATAATGTAAATCGTTTGAATCATAGTCTACCAGCAAGGCTACGGTAACTCGTTTGAAAGCTTCGTTCAACTCTATTAATGTTAATTGAGTTAATTGAGTTAGAGTCAGCCCAGCCCAGCCTGTTCAAGAAGTGTCCCAATGGAGAATGTTGACGACGACAATTCGAATGTCATTTAAGTGCGTAATTGCAAGGGAAAAACACTCTTGATACGTCGTTAATCATGGGATATGAGTCATGGGGGTGCTGCAGCCGATTGAGGCTTGCTAGACAGCTATCGGGTTTTAGCAGAAACTACGGGAATTATGACCAAGTGACTCGATTTGTGTAATAATGAGACCTGCACTATTCTTACTGTATGAAATTCATGTGAGATTGGAGAGAAGTGGAACCTGTAGGCATGCGATTCGCAAACTACCTTTTTAGGTCTATCTTCTCGACTCCATTCGCTCATTTTCCCCTCAAAGAAACTTTTCCCCTATCCTTTCCTTTTTTACTCTTGTTGGTGACCTCGGCATCATTGTCCCGTTGTTTAAACTAGGTGGCGGTCAGTACAATCGTAATTTGCTGCTCCGTCGCGCGCGGCGACTGAAGCACTGGGTTTTGTTAGACCACCACATCGTAGACAATTGTAGCTATTTTGTTTTGAGTTGTCTGCTGTCTCCACCAACGACCTAAGAACCTCGTCATTTGCGGGCGCGTCGTCGCAGGCGACGCCAACGCGACGAATTACGATTGTCTTGTCACAAATCCTTTTATACTGCTGTACCTTTCGAGGTTTTTAGGTGAAAAACTTCATCCAACGGTTGATGTTTCAATGTGCTCGTCTCCTTCGGAGGTCTGAACGTATTTCGAGGTCGAGATGAACACTGCCCCACAAACCGCCTATTCCTAGCAGTTACGATAAAATGATCTGAAAACGCAATAGAACATGAAACGTGCACTCATCAGGATCCCGTCGTAAAGTTCGTTCCGGATATGAACAAAGCTTGTTTTTGAGGTTTTTCAGTAGTTCATACCTTGGTGATTTATTGTCGGTTTTATAAGTTCTGCAGCTGCAGAAATTACGAAGAAAGCGTAGGCAATTGTTGAGAGCAAAGTACAGCGCCGAGCGGTTATCATGACGCGACTCGCCCTAACCTGGGACGAAGGATCGACCCCAGGTGATTGGATTGGATCACTCACTACAATACCTGTAGGCTTGAAATACTTCGCATGCGCTGACTTGGAAGAACTTCTCCTTTTTACTGCTTTTTCATTCCATTTCTGTGGTGGGAAGCTGAACCCCGTCCACCGTACCGGACGGGTATCCAAGTCCGATCCAAGGCAGCTTGAAAGTTCTTGTGCAAAATTCGCGAATACGGCGCGACGGAGTTTTGCAAACAAGTTGGATTTCCTTATTTATCAAAGCGAGTGGTCCAAGTGATAGCGTTGGGGCGCGCGCTATCGCGCACCGACGATCGCGAAGATCGCCGCTGCTGTCGCCAGGGTACGTCATCGTTGTGATCATCACAAAGGGGGGGGGGTCGTATTTGGTCAGTTCACGGACGCACTACTATTTCCGACACTTGAAAATGATAGTTTAATTCTGACGACCCCCCCCCTCCGCTCGACGGCTCGGTTCGATGAGGAAGGACAGAGGGCTGGGAGGGGGGGTCGTACCAACTCCCAAGGGGGGGTCGTAATTTTCAGAGAATGATCACAACACGATGGCGTGCCCTGCTTTACGCGAAGTATGAATGCTGCATAGGGCACCATTTCCACACACTAGGGCATTTCGTTGCAATAATGCGACGGGTTTCGGTGATCCCAATTTTTCACAATTTCCAAAGTTACGCAATATTGTGAGCTTGGTTTCCACGATATCTCTTCAATTTTTTATGTCGAACGCCATTCACTTACGGAAGATGCGAAAAAAGCAATTGTGAGCCGGAGGGAGTGACGTACTTGAGTGAGGGCTACCCTTTATCAACTCGGGTCGTCGGCATTCTTGACTCGGAGCCTTTCTGGGGAAGGTATACGGAGCGAGGCTAAGCGGTACATCCAACTGCGAAATCGCCGTTTATGAAGTCGCCAGTCGCGATTGTCTTGACTTTCTCCCAACCACGTTAGTACAGTCAGGCGGTAAGAGTTCTCTGCTTTAGCCCACGGAAAAGACGATTCTTCCTGCCTAGGCACTCCTTACTCTTGGCTTAGGCAGACATCTTCCCGAAACGTTTCCAGGTAGAGTTTCAAATGTTCTAGACGTTTTGCAAAGTGCCCATTATATGGAAGTAACGCTTTATTTCAAGCTAACTGCGTAATTAGTGTAATCAATTAGCGTTGATAACAATTAATTTTATTAGAACGATGTTAGCTCGCTCTTTTGTTTTTTCGCGAATTGTATGCGGTTTAGCGAATTTCCCGATGAAACTCGATATTGTTCAGTGTATGGATTTCAATTTTCTGTCATGCTTTGGAATCCCGTTCTGCTCTCTCTCTCTCCATCGTCGTTCGAGCTCCATCCTGTTTTACCTGGATGGGTATCAGTGGCCTGTGTCGGAATCCCGTTTCCCTATTCGGGCGCGTTTCTGTTCTTTCTACAATCGTTCTGTAAGTGTGTCCAATCCCCACGTAAATGAGAAACGTGAGGATGTGATTAAACTTAGGGAAAATAAGGCAAACTGTAGACAAGCTTGACCGCTCTCAACCGATGGCTATGCTACTATGATACTGCGCCCTTACCATTTTAAGACCCGCTGTTTTGAAAAGCGATACAGCTTTTGTCTACTGTTCTAAGCTCCTAAGAGAGGCACAGAATTTTTCAGTTGTGTAGCTGCAACAAAGTTCCCAATGTAATTAAACTTTCGTGTTCGTCAGTGGTGGCATTAAGCTGAGTATTGTATCAGTTAAAAAGTAGTAAGCACATGAATGAAGGGAGCCAGTGAGGTGCAAATGATTCGTTTCCGCCGCCATTTTCCAAAGGACAGCCAGCTGGCTTCTACGTCAAGACCGTCGCCAGTATTATGCAATTATGGAAAGTGCATAGCATTGTCCATGAGATGTAGCGTAGATTAATGAGGAGATCAAAGCTTTCTGGTCAGCACAGTTTCGGGGGGGGGGGCATTTTGCACTTCCGCTACTCCTTACCGAAATGTCAAACCATCACACCGTGGTGGCCAGTCGAGCTTGCTCCAGCTTCACAAACAAGTTCACGAGTTTCACCGGAGTAAGACTTAAACCGGAGCTAGTGAAGCAGCAAACGTGCGAAATGCTTCCTCCCCATACGTAGCCAAACTGCGCCCTTTGGTTTTCCCAACTTTTCAATGTTTATTTCATCTGAGGACCGATATAGCAACTACCCTTTCATGCAAATGGCTCCTGAGTAATCGGTCACCGCGAATCATTCCCAGCCGTCTACGGCTCCACGGAACTCTGGGTACTGAGCGGCTGCACTTGGCTGGCTATTTGTTTCACAACGGTCAAGGTGAGGTGAGGGGGGAGGGGAGGAGTGATCTTAATTCACTACTTAGCTGTCCAGCAGCCTCATCAGGATTCGCGATCTAAAACACAACACAGAAGGCTTCCGGAGTTCAGTGGGAATAAACAAAAGGTTCAATATAATACGAAAAGACTAGAGTGCGTTCATACTTTTCGTCAGCGTTTTGGCATTTTCGCGGGCAGTCGTTGAAAGCGCTCTCGCTCAAATGCTGCCGTACGCTGGCGTAGGCTAGATCATTGCCGATATTTCCAGTCGCTCGGAATGCTCACTACGCTGACGGAAAGTATGACGCGGCCTTAGCTTTCCAAATATTCTAGTGCGTTGTACTTTCTTCGTGCTGAACCGTAGGACAAATTTGAAGCCGCGTGTGGCGCTACCCCTGAAATACGCTGAAAGTTAAGAAAGTTTTGGGTTCTTTTTTCTTTCGTATGAACCTTTGGATGCTCTCTGGTTGTATAACACTGAGATCGAGAATTCATTAACTAAATATTATATTCCTAAAATGACGTCATTTGTGAAGTTTTCAACAGAAAAACTAAACGTATTGGAAGCTTGTAGTTCTCAGTAGACCTTCAAAGGCAGTTGGCACGATGGTTTCCTACTTAGCCTAAAATGCTAGTAGGGCGCTGTATAGTGGGGAAATGGCGAAAGAACGGAGTGAAACGGTCAAAATCCTGCGAAGAAAAAGCCTCCGTTCTCAGTGACTTGTAAATCGATTTCGGACGAGTTTCCCGTAGGCATCTTACCAATCACCGCTACCGAAGATACGGCTGCATATGTGTACCCATGTATGCATGCAGCATCACGGCCGCTTCATACCAATCCCTTCGCTTCATAATTTGCTTAGCAAATGAATGAATACGAGCGTCAGGAACGGTCGTCCATTTGTGGGGGCGGGCGTGGGGCGTTTGGGACGTAAAGTTGTGGCTTGATAGGGCCCTTATAAGGGCACCCCTCGGGGAAACCGCTATGCAGCGCCTGCCCAGGGTCGCGGAATTCTATCCTGCCTGTATTGATCCTAGTCGTCTTGGGGATTTATCGTGCCAGCTGCCTTTAGAAGGGCTCTCCCTGAAACATTTCGAGAGGTACGGTAGACTTGCCACCTGTGCTAAAGTTCGACATTTGCGCCGTGAAGTCCGGACCTGCAGTCCCTACGAGTTGTTTACCAAACATGGAAAAAGGTGCTGTGAAAATGCGCCGCATAAAGTTTTGTATAGGTATTGATAGAAATATTCCTTATCGACGTCCTTGCTGTGACGGGGTCGGCCACAAATCGTGTGTGGAATGCTTTCACCCGATCATCATCTCCGTTCGTTCCAGCGTCGAGCGCAGACTGATACGAACACCAAATGCCATTTATAGTGATTTTTTAAAATAATTACGAATTTATAGTTTGTCTAGAAAAGCAAAACCGAGCAGTGAGTAGTTTGGCTTGATGGGGGCAGCAAATGGTACTTGACGAAGCTGGTTTAGGTCACCTTGTGGACTGTAAATTCTTGTGACCAAAGTTGTTCACTTGTACCATTTTGCGGCTTCACTGGAATCCACAGCTCTGGTCAAAAGATATAGTAGCTAATATGCGAAAGTACGAAATGCCCCCTCCAAGTTACAGTGCCCAGGAAACTCCTGAGTCTCTATGGCAATAGTTCTTTGAGGTTTGATGCCGGTGTTTAATGTTTTTTTTCGCGAGTGTACTGCGATGCACACGTGACAGGACAGATGTACGGGAATGCCAGATAAGTTGTGTTTTTTGTCTTTATCGATGCTTTCACAACGTACCCCTTCTAAACAGCACAGCTTCATTCCGTCTATTAGTAGTGCTGGAGCGAGTGTCCTTACTGGTTTGTTAACAAGTATTTTGTGCTTGGCTATAGACGAAAAAACTCATCGTTACCACGAGTTTCTTGTGAAGAAACAAACCTGTATAACAGCCCTGTTCCGTACAGCTTCTGACAATTCAGCTCTTAACAAAGACTTGCTCGACTTGCGCGTCCAGACAGTCATCCCCGTCGACGACCACGCCCATACTCATGCGACTGGAAGTCGTAGCTATGGTAATACGATCTTTACATTTTATTTCATAGTTTCATCTTAGAATCATTTTAACGAATCGAGCAGTTCGGTGACGGTGTAGGGGGTATTTTACACTTGCCTCTTTATCCCGGTTTACAAGTCTCACTTTAACGAAACCTTTGTGAAGCTGGAACAAGCTCGTCGAGTCATCATGGTAAAACCTGTCAGCCCTTGTGAACTCTCTAGATGGCTCGATACGTCGAATGGAAGTTGGTCGAAGAAGTGCAAAATGCCCCCCCCCCGTTGCCGAACTGCGCCTGACAAACTTCAGATTAAAGTTTTGTTCCTAGTGATTGCACAATGCAGTGCAATCAGGTGTTGACGTTTGAATCGAGTCGCGTTGCTTGCCCAGTCGGTGAGAACCGGTCATACGAGAGATTTGTGGTTGGTCTCTTATTTATCATTATCGATTTCGATGGGATATCTGAATCTAAGTGTAAAGGTCCCTACCTATCAAGAGGGCGAAGGGGTTCGTGAGCGGGTGATGTTTGTTCACATCTATAACATACAGAAGCCGTTCAGTGCCAATGCAGAGTTATTCTTGCATACCGAATCGTGAAGGTTACAGTGATTAGATTGTTGTTGAATATCCCTGAAAAGTCGTTGTTCAGTGGCTAAAATATTTATCCGATTATCATTGAGACTGGGCTTTTGAATGAAAGGCCTCCCGCTTTAATTTTACATTTCTCTCCATCTTCCACCTTTGGATTCGCTGATTGGTGCTACTAGAGCCCAGGATGATAAAAGCGCTTATTTGGCTATTAAATGGCAGCCGTGGCTTATGTCTGGCTGGCCTCACATATAAATTATTACAGGATCATTCATTACCAGGTTATTTGACCCTTAGGTGTGGGAGTAGCCCTCTGGGTCTATCATCCGGTGAGTAAAATAGCGGTACCAGATCTTCCCTCGCTCCTCAAAAAAGGTTTCATTGAACCCTCCCTCAAAGTATACCTAAATACTTCAAATTTTTCCTAATGAGCAGTACTGTTCTCTCGAAGCCATTTAAGACACATTTCCTTTGTGACCGAATACGACCCCCCCCCTCCCCATTCCCTTGTGGGACTCGCCCAACGATGACTTACCTTGAGCGCACATCCACCTTCTCAGAACAAATTTAGGCGCAGTTCGACGGAGGGGGGGGGGAGGCGGAGGTGGGGAGGGCATTTTGCCTCCGCTGTTCCCATCATTATGTCCAGCCATCAAGTTAAGGTTTATGAAATCTTGTGGAGCCATGAAGTGACACCCGTCAAAGTTTGAGTAACTACTTGTCAACTCTGTGAAGAACGCCTGTCAACTGTTGGAGAACAACGAACGCTATAATGGGAGCTGTGAAAGTGCAAAATGCCCCCCCCCCCTCTGGTACACACCCCTTTGTTGGATTGCGCCCAAATTTTGCTTCGCTCGAGGGAATATAGCTCTCGATTATCTGCAGTGCCGAAACAAACGAAAGTAGCTTCGAATCGCATCTTTAAAAATTTCATTGAATTTTCTTCATTTTGTGCGAAGGATCTGTTTCCACAGATAAGATGCCTAAAAAGATATGCCGATTTCCCGACGCTTTATTTTGAAGAGAACCCTTGAAATCTTTGGAAAATTGAAATTCGAGAAATGCGCAGTTTCGGCTCGTCTGAAGATGACTTACGGTACTGTAGATGAATAGGATGTGACAACTCGCATGTTTCGGATTAGATACGTAAATAATAGCTCCATTTTTGGGGTATGGAAGCGTTTTCTTCTTTTAAAATCGTATTTATTGCCATGGAATCGTTCGGCATTCACCGGCTGTTCCGTGAGTAACAGAATTCGCCCAACGAAACCATTTAAGAGTGCGCAGTATGGGCGCGCGCTATTGAGCGAGTTCATGTATGAGTGTGTCCATAATGATTCAGCTCAAAAACTAGTGTGTGTAATTCCTTGTTCAATCACCCACTCCTTAAGAATCGCGACGACGAGCTGCTGAGAGTGTAATGCTGGAGTATAGCAAGCAATATACAGTCATCTACTGACTCCATTGCTAGATGGTGGTAAGTGGTTCGTTAACCGGTTTAAGTGAGAAGTACCGCTTCGATATCACAGCGGCCGTTTGATGTCGTCGTGACGGGTCGTTGACCTACACGTCCAGGGTTCAGCAGTAACAGATATTGGTAAGGCCACTAGTTCCTTGTCGCTAGAGTAAGTATTAGTTTGAGTATTGTGAAAAAAAACTAGCTGGGGGCAGTTCGGCGAGCAGGGGGGGGGCATTTCATACTTTTAATAGTTCCCATCGACGTGTTGACCCATCTAGAGAGGTACTTCGTGAGATAGACAAGAGTTCACAAGTTTCACCATCTTGGCTCGACAAGCTTACTCAGCTTTACAGTATTTCACAGGTCTACCCGGAGTGGTATTTGTGAACCGGAACTAGTCAAAAAAGTTATAATGCAAAATGCCCCACCCGCTCTCTGTCGCCGAACTGCGCCGTCTGGCTGGTTACTGTAAAATTAATGAGAAAGACAGTAGCTATGTTCATACCTCAAGGCAGTGTCTATTGTTGCGCTCGAAAAATGGAAACTCATTATTTCTTCAGTTGTCATTTGTCTCTAGGGTTGTGTAGGCTGTTGAGTAGATCAGTATCGGATGTTTCCCGACTTTTCAGGCTCAAGAAGGCGAATAAGCCAAATTGTAAGGCCAAGGTAAACTAATCTTGGAAGACTCAGCAGAGGTTGTTTGTGCTGACACTTCATGGCTTCAAATCCCATTTCCTCGAAAAAAGGTTATATTCGAAGACAAGTGTCACGTTAAGTCCCTAAAACCTGTAAAATTGATGTGCTCGCAGGAAAAATTCGGCGCCCCTCAACAGCGTTTTTCCAAGGAACGTCCTTATAGCTCTCCATCAAGCTGCAGCATACTGATTTGGACGCCCACTGCGCCCATTCACACGCCTACAAATGTCCAAACGATGCTGGTGCTCGTGTCGCTTCATTTGAGAAGTACAGTACGAACGAAGGGATTGATATGAAGCGGCTGCACTGCTGCATGAACTATGAGTACATACATGCAACCGTATCTACCGTAGCGTTATTGGCACGATGCCAACGGGGAACTCGTCCGAAATTGCTTTCTGAGTCGTGCAGAACGGACTTTTCTTCGCAGGTTTTTGACCGTTCCACATCGTGTTTTCTCCATTTTTCCTCTATACAGCACCCTACTAGCGTTTTAGGCCGAGTAGCAAATAATCGTGTCCCATGCTCAATACCAACCTAGTCCTGGTGCCAACCTGTCAGTCTCCTGTAATTTATTATGCATACGACGTCACACCCCTGTCGTAAGAAGTCTTGTTTGTTCTTTTAAAAGCTTTGCAAAAACGGTGAGGTGAGAATTCCCCTTTGTTCTGACAAAGTTCGCTGTGTCGCAAAACATTGGCGTTTGGAAATTTCCAGAATTCTCAAATTTCACAGTCAGTGATAAAAACGGTTTCAGTTTAGGGAATTCATTGGTTATGAATGACGCGATCTGTGGAAATTGCCTAAGTAATCGATAGTCCATCAAGGCATGCATCGTGGGTGCTACCATTACGGCACCCATTATGTGACTTTCTGTGGATCATTCTGTTTCTGTAAATTATAGGCGAAGGGAATGGGGTAACCAGTTTGATTTTTCTGCTCCCTGGAGACTCCATTCTTTCTCATATTGGTTGTTTTTGTATTGATATCGAAAATAGATCTGATTTCAAGTATAGGAGGTTTTTCAGTTAAGACCCTCTTAGACAGGGCATGTCGGTACGTCAGAAGCGCCAGTGAGAGGAAAGGGTCGTATTGGTCGCTGGGGGATCACGGATCGTAGTGAATTTTGAGAAAAATGTTTTTACTTCTTGACTTTTATTCCGGTTTCAACGGTGCTATATGTACCGCAAAGCTCTTCCCGCTTGACGATAGTTCTTTGAGCAAGAACTGGAGAATTTCTTCCGTAAAGGGGTAGAAAGTTGTGGAAAATAGGAAGATGGTGGATGGATGGGAAGGAGGGAGGGGGGAGGACTGAGAGAATGTCGTTTTTTGCAAAGATGTCCAATGGCAGGACGTGCTCTGCTGCCAGATTAGCGGTCAGAGCCAGTTCGTGTTATTCTGAAAATGGCGCCTTTCTCAACTCAGTATCACGAGTTTTCAGTGTCAAATGGTGGACGTCGGAAATTGACCCTGAAATGGTTTGCCATGTTTTTTTTTCTTCCTTTTCGGTCATAGTCTGTACCGTCTCACTGATAGAGTCCAATACTAAATCTGTATAGATATGGTGTGGGCATTTTGCATTTCGCTGCATTATTAGTTCAGGTTTACAAGTCTCGTTCCGGTGAAACCTGTGAACACTGGTGAGAGCTGGAGCAAGCTCGTCGAGCCACATGGTATAACCTGTCAACACCTGTAAGCTCATGAAATAGCTGCCTAGATGGGTCCACAGAAGTAACGAAGTACAAAATGCTCCCCCCTCGTCAAAGTGCCCTTAGGTTTTTTACGGCAACCGGTATGAATTTACCGTTGTCATCGGTAGCGATCGATTGAGTCGTTGTCCGTTTCACGATTATCACAGAGAGTAGGAGAGACCGATCGTCGCCGCCGCGGTACGGCGGCGGGGCGGCGTCGGCCTGTGTCGACGCGCGTCATTTACTACCGCATGTCATATGGTGGTGCTGGTGGTGGTAGGTTTTCATTGAATTCATTTAAAATAACTTCCTTAGTAATGAGTCGCTTCCCTGACCACTTTGGCATTCCACCCTGTTTCTCCTGCCAATGTCATCTCCACCTTTCTGACGTTTAACGTTCGCCCTAGGTCGTAAACCTGTCAGAATCGATTTTTCGAAAAGGTTCTGAGTTTGGATGAAGGTGTTCACAAAGGAATAACGGTTCTGCTACATTCCCAAGGTTTCCATCACTTGCACCTTTTCTGTTTCTGTAATCTTCAGAATTCATATAATTGAGGAGGGTTGACTTCTCAGTAGAGACGCCCAGACGCTTTATGTTGTGAACACCTACACTCACAGAATTTCGGGAAATTTTACTTAAACCTCAGATAAGTAGTTTTTGTGCCATTCGAGGCTATTAGAATTCATATGCAAACGTCTCGGCTTCCTCCCCTTCGTCAAAGCTCAGAATATAAAAAACGAACTTGAATTTGTCCCAAACGCTGTAATAGAAACCAGGACCATTTCGAGGTACCGGTAATCCACCTAGCGGTATCGATCGGTGAACCACCCGGCTTACCTTGATCTCCTCCGCGAGACCACCAAGGGTGTAGTAATGCTTTGAACCACTTCCTGCTCATCCATCCCTGACATATTCGAACCTGGGATGGGTGAACCGATTCGGCTGATCCCCTGGTTCACAGTTGTTTCTTATCTCCTTTCTGCCTCATATACTCTGCCAAATAATAGAAAAGGAAGTGTTGACGTGAAACTAGTCCCTTTCGCGGCTCTACAAGGTTTGGCAGACCTCCACGAAATGGCCCAGTATGTTGGCAGAATTTGCCCCCCCCCCACCCATACACTGGAGCAGAACTGATCCAAAATCATTGGCAAACTAGCGCTCCTTGTGTCTTCCATTTTTTTTTACCTAATTTGACAGCTGTTTGAGAAGTGCTGTAGTGGCATGTGGTCCGCTTATCACGCTCCCACTCGCGGGTCAAATCGCTGCTCGACTCCCTCCCAAGCCAGCCAGGCCTTTTACCCTCCGGGGGCGGTAAATTGATGCCAGCATCGTCTGAAAGCGTAAGTATACTGTTTCCTACGTCGGCTGGCTCTCGAAAGTCCTGTATAGGCAATAATCCATTCAATAAGCTATTACGTTTTCAAATGGAAGTAGAATACGTGGCGCATTCCAATATCGATGGCTCTATCCTTTACCCCCATTTTTATTTATGGCGTCACTAAGTAACAGTTGTCTGAGTTATGGTCAAAAGTCAAATCCGTGGAGGAACACGAACCCGCGCCTTTGCATTCTTGTGATAACGTTCGCATCGTGAATTGCGGTGTTAAACAGCAGTTATGCTGGAACTACTTCGATTAGCAGTTTTACTTCAAAATCAATCTCGTTTCTTGTAAAGTTGTTGGTGAAAATGAGAGGAAACATTTGCTTTGCTCTGAGTTCTTAAAACAGCTGACTTCTTTCAGTGCGGGTTGTTGTGTCAGATTTGATTACTGATTTAAAAATTTCGCTGATAATGTCACGTCCCAATTTGTGTAATGAATCTGAGGCTTTTCTATTCATCATTTCATTTTTCTGTCGTTGTTGAACAAAAACAGTCTTCGGGCGTAGTCCGGCCGCTTCTCAGCCATCCGCGCTGCTTTCATCACTCTTTTTATCAGTTTCTCGATATTTCGGCGTATCAGTCGCTCAGACACTCTGAGAAGTTCCGTTTCTCGAGTGGCTTCCGTTTTTATATGATGCATGTGATTCTCGCATATGATGATTCTCGTTCTAACGATGTTTCGCTTTTTACAACCGTCAATTCGCAGTACTGGAATGTTTCGTTTCGTTAGAAGTACTCTGGCACTTCTCCTCTGTTGAAAATTCCTCCTTTCAGAGTTTCCACCACAAGAAAACGCGGTACTGAAGTGCGTGGGAGGATAGCCCACGTGTGGAGCCGCTGCCTCTCTCTCTCACTTACTCTCGTTCACCTTCAAAAGAAGTGTTGATAACGTCGTGTGACGGGCGCCGAAAAATGGCTTCACCACGCTTCGACGGATCGCCTGAACAGGCAGCACTCGACGTACACAGGTTAGAGCTCGAACTGTACAGAAGTTGTTGGAAATTGAAAGATCGGCAATCCGTAGGCGTCCTTCCTTATTCAAGTACTAGTGTGAGTAAGTGATGAAGACGCTGCGACCCTCATAAATGGCCGATCTTTTCCCCTATTCACCTCTCCTACCAAAATTCAAAGGCTATTTTCTGTCACGAGCTCACTATTTGTACCTCGTTTTTCGTTTTTTTTTTCACTGTTAATGGTACTAGCATTGGATGATGCGATGAAAGATTAATCAGCCAGTGGCGGCAGGTCATCGCTTACTTGAAAAACATACAACAAGCAGGTGCGAACAACTCAACGGGAAAGTCTACCAGGACCTTACTTAGGGATTCCCCCATGATTTTTTTTGCTTTTTTCTCTTGGAAACTTATTTAGCGGCAATGGGTTCGATATGAGCCCGCTATCCATAGATGCAATCGCGTTTGTCGTGTAATTACTGCCTAATTTCGCTTGGCAACTCAGAAATCTTTGCCCATTCTTGTCAGAATATAATTTTCTTTGTTTCTAGTTTTTTATTGTTTAGAAGCCCATATAATCGAGTTTGTTGCTAATAACTTCGTATTTTGAAAAAATCGATATTACGGAATCACATTCGCAAACAACGATGGCGTCAATGCGAGTGCTGTGGTGGTGAGCGGCAGCCGCTGTTCAATACGATAGGCGTTAAAAGGGGCTATATTTATGATTTGTGATTATGCGCAACAAACGCGACGAGTTTTCATCGAATGGCTAGTTTCTTGAACTTTGATACTTTCTTTGGAATTAAAAAAAGGAAACACTTCATGATTCACTGTGAGTGTGGATGGGTTTTGATAAAGGTGGGGGGTGTCAGCGGCGAAAAGATACCAATAATATCACGAGACTGTTTTGGCGACAGGGCACCTCCTTTACCTAGGTAAAACTTCTGCAAACTGCGATGCTCTCACCGCCCCGCCACTACCTCTTATGTCGTATGAAACAACCCAAAGTTCCTCCTCTGGTACGACCCTCCCCTTTCCCGAAACCTCGAGCGAGCGGATGGAGGACCAGAGGAGGTCTCCACAAAGCAAGAATATAGTTCAATCAACTGGCCCAAAATGGTAGTTGCACAAAACTTTGACTGTGTCGCCATCGAGGGAGTGAGAGGGGAGTCCTTTCCTCCAGCGATAGGACCCTCCTCCTTCTAGCGACCATATATGATCCCCTGAAGTTTTCTCAGCATACGAGATGCCCTGTTTCTCGAGTTCCGGCGATTGTGGTCTTCAATTTGCCCATTGCTTTTCTCGCTTTGATGGTGCCTGCTGGGTGAGGAATCGTTAACTCTTCTACCCTCACGTTATCCCATGCAGCCCCTCTAGCTCTACCCTTGCTACCACCCCATAAAGCTCTATTTTCTCGAGTTCCTCGGACACAAAAACGAAGGCGCTATAGTGAAGGAGGGAATATGGTAAAGAGCAGTGAAGAGTTGGAGGAGGTCAGGCGGAGGGTATGAACCCTGTATTCTTCACGACCATCGTACCAGGAACGGGTGGTTACGGGTCCAAGCGCGTGTACGCTGATGAACCGTCCCACTCTTTTTGTCGATGTGTGGTCCACTTTCCTGTGGAATCACTTTGAATTGTGGCCAGTGTGCTGGCTTGGATAGCCATAAGTAAGAAGGCCCACAAATAGTCGGGAGTATTGGCTTATCGCGATGCCTACGATCAGAGTAAATCTTCAGTAAGCGTTTCTTTGGTATGCGGATTTCAAGGTTAATGGTACTCTTCAAGTTGGAAGGTATTTCAAAGGTGGGTTGGGGCTCATTTAATTGGATTTCGGAGCTGATAGGGTCAAACACGAATTTTCTTGGGGACTTCTTCATTCCAGGTGAATGGCCTCAAACGAGCTAGCCCTTTTGTGGAAAAAAAACCTGAAGTTTTCATGTCGCAGAACAGGGCAGTGATCCAATTTCATTCTTTCCAGGCTCGAGTCAGACTGTGGCGATTACGAAAGCGTGGTTATGGTGAAGCTAACCGACGAGATTGTTGCGGCCCTTATGCAAGCTCAAGAAAAGGGCTTCAGATTCGGGTTCATATTGATGAGCAGGTCGGCATTTTATGGCAGATCTTCAATTAGCCTTCGCAACTTATCCAGAAGTTAAATTGTAAAATTCAAACAGCTGAAATTCCGGCGCTGCATGTGGCGCCTCACGAACTCATAGGCTCACACTAGAGCCTATAAACTGGATTTACTTAGTATGATGGTTATTTCCAGGGTGGTAAATGGGAACTCGGCGATCCAGCCAATGGAGGACGAGTTTTCCGTTATCAACAGCAAGCCTTACCAGGTCCACCTACCGATGCTGTCGTCCATGATCCAAGGACCGGAACACATCGAGCCGTCGCTGCTTTTCGTAGTAAATATCAGGTGATTTTCATGGTTTTTACTGTTGCTGAAGCATTTTATTGTTTTTTACTATCCTGATTTCAAATGTCGCCTCATTGTAGAGTTGTTGGGGAAGCATCTTGCTTAGAGATGTGTTTACCTTCGGCAGGTATTGCAGGATAAACCTTGCTGTTGAAATTGATTGGTTTCTATCTCTGAGGCTATTTGTGTTATTTCTGGCGAATTATGTGATGCTGAGAGTTTACAAAGGAGAGTACGATGGAATTTCGGCTAAAGAGTCATAAATCAGTGAGGTAGAAGGGAGGGCTTGCGTCTTATGAGCTTTTGTGACTGGCCACTGCTAAGAATCTACCAAGGGATGCCTTTCTCCTACCCGATTTGATACATGTTTGCATTTTCCACTGCGTCAACGGGAGTCGTTGTTGTTTTATCATGATCAGCTACGGTCACAGAGAATTCATCCGAAGCGGGAACTTAAGCTGCTGTTCGTTTTAGAGGAGTGGTTCCCCTTGCTAGTTCATATCGGTCTCTGGTAAGATCTGTAAACTCTTGTGAGACTGCAAGGTGGCACAGATGAGCCACGTTAGTGGCAAGACTTTACAGCTCCTTACAAGGTGACCAGTACGAACATCGCTAAATACAATTAGTTGCCCCACCAAGCCGAACTGCGTCGAATTTGTTCTGTAAGTTACGAAAGGCTCAAGAAGTGGAAAAGAAGTCTCTTACTTGAACCTTTCTATGAGCGCTGATCCAGCCTACGAATCGCTCCTCATTTGGTTTCTCTTCAAGCGTGGGATTGTGTCGCGAATCAAACAAATCATACTGAATTCATTCAAAAATGCTTTGTTCGACTGAATGCTGTTGTGTTCGTTTTATTAATCGATTTTTCCTTTTAGTGAAATTCGTTTGTGTGAGTTAGTGACGTAGTGAATGTGGAGTAATGGTTTGATATTTTTCACTATTGGCATTGAATTTATGGGGGCTACATTTGATGCGAACCTCGAAGCGAGTATTCAAAGTTGTTAACCACCTTGGGCGTCTGTTTGTTTCAGAGTTTTGCCTTTTTTGTTTTCCTTATGATGGATTGAGTTTTATAAGAATGCGCCGAATTTGGTCTGCTATATATTATTTATTATATAGTTATATAAGAGGTCTTATAAGAGAGGTGAAGATGACCTCAAAAGGGAAATTTGGACGGCAAACCAATACTGGCATCTCAGAATTGCTTGGCAAAGCTTCACACTGGTAGCATGGACCACCATACGCTGTCTTTTTTGAATATTCAAATGTTGCTCTAACAAGAGAACATGCAGTCGCGTAAAAGCTTGGGCATAAGGCTTGCAAGCCACTCCGCTTTCCACCCTCAGCCTCAATCATGCTCTCCGGGCGTGAAGTTAGGGATACCTGTACACTTGCTGGCCCTTGCGCTTAATTGTACGCGCAGTTTTTTTTTCACGCGGATACTGTGTCCCGTTTGTTATCTCATACTTATAATACAATAGATTCATCTGGTATAATAAGAACGTTACGCATATGGACCCCAATCCCCTCCCCGCTCCTTCCATGTCATTGTGAAAGCCAACCTTAGCTTCCAATTCCGCTGCGATCTCAAGTGGATCTCGAATGTGGGATTGACTTACGCGGAGGATCTTATTTTGGGCGATGTTTTTCGCCCAAGTCTTCCGGATCGTTGTGCAAGTGCTGTTTCGCCTTTGCTGACTGACGCACTGCAGTGCGTTTTTAAGCAGGCTTCACAGCGATGAGCGACTAGCACGAGTGGTATGATCCGAGATTACGGGCTGATATGAAGTTTTTGGAATGTTATTGGATTCCCTCGTGATTTTTTGCATCTCTATACTAAACAGTTCCGGTAGTGAGAAAGTTTAGCGAGTAACATATAAGCGATTTGTGAAATAAATAGGTTCTCATTACCATGGCTGTTGAATGCATTTGGGACTCAAAGTTTGCGCTTTTACATTAACTTTGGTGTTGCTGGGAACAAAAAAAGTCCTGTTAATGGGGAATTTCGGGGAATACGACTCCACCGCCCTCGAATTTTCTCCCTCTGGGTCGAGCTCACCCCTCCCATCTCCCATCTTAACTTCCGCCTTCCTGAATTCTCGCAACTTCCTTTGACCGTTCCCGAACTTTTTTTGAGAAACTGCGGGGACAGGGTATAGTGCGCTCGTGAAACCGAGAAAAGTCAACAATCCAAAACACTTTCTCCAAGGCGAAAGCGACCCTCCTCCCCAACTCGCTGGTGATTTCCAACGTTCCCTTGTTGAGATCATGAAACGTGTGGACGTGATGGGGGAACGTTTGTTCAAACAGGCACACGCCATTTGTTTGATCATACGTTTATCAAGACCATCATGTCATGCTCATAACAAAATATTCGAATTGATCAGAATATCTGTCATAAGTTTTTATGAAAGTGTTCCATCATCACATTGATGGTGACACTGCTGAACTCGTTGTAATCGTTTAGTTTCGTTCGGGAACGGGGACTAGGATAATCGTCTAATGGTGTATGACGAATGTGATAGGTTTTTCACTAAGGGCTAAATCTATGGTAGTTTATCGAAGATCTCGTTGCGATCCAACACTTCGCTTTGATGGTCAAGGTTTTGAGGGTGTAGAAAAAACGAAGGAGCCAACGTGTCTCCTGGCGACTCTTTATGTTGTTTCAAGCCGGTTCCCATTCGTTTAAATTTCGAATGCGACAATACAAACCGAAAAACCGGCGCTGCTTCTGAGAATTCGTGATCAGAGCCTTGTAGGTAGGGGAAGAGAGCAGTTTGTGACGTCAGCCTCAGGGAAATAAGAAATAAGAGAGTCCAAATAAAAAGACAAAAGGAAGTGAATTGCTCCCCATGGATTTTATCCGTGGTTGGTGGATAGCGGCACGTCTTCTACTTCGCACTTAGCTCTAGTAGCATACTGAGTGCGAATTGTTGGCTTTATACAATGACTGTGTGGGGGCGCAGCCGAAGTGTACAAGTCAGCTGTTTTTACCGTCCGAGAAAGACGTGGTCCGAATTGTGGGTAGTGTGTCCCCGGGCGGCGGGGTGAGAAGGTGCACTGGCCTAAGCGGGAGCCGATTTGGGATTTGAAACCGCCGAGGGGCCGTGGCAAGAGTGCCAATGCCACTGCACGCGCTCAGCCTTCAACAAACAACACAATAGGACTGATAGGAATGGAACGTGAGAGGATGGTGGAAGCTGGTGTAAGCGGGATATTAGTCGCTAACGGGAAGTATAGTTTTGCTTTCTTTGCTGGTTAAGACGGCTGTTTTGAATTCTAGCAGCGATCATAGTTGGTTTTTCTCGTTGTCCTTAATAATACGAAAACTAAGCGGAGCGCCCGTCCTGGAATGAGATAGAATGCTCGAAGAAGGAGAGATGCGTGTATGAGAACTGGAGCAGACGAAGTGCGTCGTGGGACGATCTCATGTCTAGACTGTGGTTCCGAGATCTTGTTTGTTCGTCATTCGTTTTTCCGTTGCCTAGGTGCCTTGGTCCATGGCAGCCATCGATCATTTTTGCTGGGGTAACAATATGAGATGAGAGGTCATCCCAACTTGTGTGGATTATTCACTCTGCGCATTGAATCAAGGTAATAATCTTATCGATTAGATCAAGGTAATAATTTACGCGACGGTACCGGAGCCTGTCCTCGCCATCTGCCAAATATATTATAATTGACGGCCGGAAGTGCAGTTGAGCTGTTTCCGTGGCGTTATATCTGCACGGGTAAGCAAGTTCTTGCTTGTTATTATTATGTTGGGACTAGGTCATACATCATCGTGGGCTGGTGTCCTATCTGGGGTGCCGCCGAGGCCTGGTACCGCGTGAGTCTGTGTTTTCAGAAGTACTGATTTCGCCTGAATGTGTGGATGATAAGTGCTGGTGACGGAACTTTGTGGTCTGCGCCTAGTAACCTTACCCTCTAGCTAATCCCACGTTGTTCGAGAGCGCTGGTGGTCCTCATATAGGTGGCATTTCTGACGCTTTACTCAAGGTATGACCACGACATCAAAACTGAACACCACACATCAAAACTCGAAGGCTAGTTTGCCACGATTCAGTTTTTACCCCGTGTTCCGTTTTCTTTTCACTGTCAGAGGGTATTAGCAGCTCGAATAATTGATCAGTGAGCCAGATGCGGCAGGAATTTCGTTGCATAAAATGAGCAGGGCGAGAGAAGTCGTACAGTAAGTTGACGAGACCTGAGAGGTTCTCTACAATTTTTTTGCTTTTTTTTTCTTTCCTGAATAGTCATTTATAGTACTACGTTGTACTAAAGGTTCATAACTAAACTCGTACAGCGAGGTTGCCAAGTCCTAAAGGTCCTTTACGATTTCTTCTTGCTTTTTTTCCCCATAGAGAGTCATTTAGCTACTATAGTTCATAAGTGAAGGCCATTATTCATTCACATGCAATCGCTGAGACTGACTTTGAAAGTTTCAATCATTTTCTTCCCATTCGAGTTATTTAAGGTCTATATTGAACCTCTAAAAGGTTGCAAAGACTGTGTCTATCCTTAAGTAGGGTTTCTGATATCAATTACTACTTTTTTTCTTCTGTCTCGCTTTTTAGAAAGTCCTCGAACCTCTTCAGCTCCTTGTTCATATCCTCTGAAATTTTTTGGAACGGAAATTGTTCAGTGGAGACCTCTCAGTGAAATTTCACAAAGTTAATGAAGTTCTGCATTCCTTTACGGTCATTGATTGAGCGCTTCTCATTAATTTCGCGCCTGACGATTGAAGGTATCGCAGTGGGTGGTCATGGTGGGTTGAAGAAGAGATGATTGAGAGAGTAGATGGAAAACGATGTGATGTGGTGCTGGAAATTGATAGTGTGCGCGATCGCCTTCTCCAAACGAGGAAACATTCGAAGGTGATCGCTATCTAGCCGTTGGCCGAACCTGACTCGGCCGCCCCGTGTATGCTATGCAAAGCCGTAACGTCGACGAATTTATGTTCCTTGGCGTCGGAAAAGAAACTAAGGCGAGAGAGTTACGATAACTCCCCAAACAGTCAGATGCTTTCTGCTTTAGAATCAGAGCACACCGTACCTTGGGGGTCCCCAGCAAGGGAGGGAGCATGTTGACTTTTCTCGGTCCCCGCCTCAATTTCTTTACCAAAGGAACTCCTCTCTAGTAATAGCTTAACTGAGCGCCACTCGTATCCCCCATGAAGCAGAAGTTATTGTTTTCGTAGCTAAGTTAACAATGATTGAATGGTTTTCTGGGAATTGCATGGGTTTTTTCTCAAGCAGTGGTTCCCACAATTGTTTGTTACAACTTCTTTACATCGCTGCCGGGTTACGGGGGTTCTGATAAGAAGAAAGATGATTGGGTTTGTGCGATAATAATTCATTTCCGTATAACACAGTGTAATGTCATCAAGATATTTGTTCAGATCCAAGCGACCGATAAGTCGTTTGCGGATACGAGGGAGCGTGCACAGAAACTCATCGAAGAGGAGAAAAGTCGTGGCACAAAAGACGTTACAAAGTGAGTATGGTTATCGATTAGTGTTGATCATATAGATCAGTAGGAAATTCACAACAAAGCCATCCAGCAGCATGAGGGTAATGGCATGCTACACTTGCAGTTTCTCATGTATACTCAGTTATTTGTTATTCACGTAGTGGTGCAAAAACCGTTGTAATTTTGGGTACAGTGGGAGAAACGCTGCACTCTCGTCCGTGAGATCGATTTTTGTCATGTCCGAGGGGGGGGGGGGGGGAGTTGGTCTGCAGCTGTAGAAATGAACCAATTCCAACACTTTATAAAGCGCGCAAATGAAGCTAGTGAGTTGTGATAGCTGGATGCCGTTTCGGACTCCACCGCTATCCGCAACGTGCGGCTTGTACGTCAATGCTGAGGTCCCGCACCGAACAACATGAATGGATTACACTAAGCCGGAACTGCCGGAACTGTCGCGTTTGCCTATAGTTAGGGATGTGCCTGGTCGTGCGGTACCTTGTGCTTTGCATAAGGGTGGATACCAAAACGGCCCCCAGCTGTCACTACCCTCGCGTCACATAGGCACCCTTCGGAGTCATAAGAGTGGCACATTTCTACAGCTGGATCAGTTCAGCTCGCTACGGGAATCAAGGCCTTTGAAGATGGACCTACGGCGCATTTTTGGATTGGTGTCAGTTTTCCAAAGGCTCAAATGTTTTTTCTTCTGCAAGAATCACTGGTGCTTAAAATCGTACATCGCCTTTTCGGCTGAAAAAATATTTTTTTGGCGCAGTTCGGCTCAGAGGGAGCGTTTTACAACTTCGTTTCTTTTGCTGGTTCTTGGTAAATTACACGTCGAGAATTACTTGCGCTCAAGACAGGGACTACAACGCATAGTTTACGTCAGGTCCAAAAAAATAGGATAATCCTCCCATCAGGCCCAACCGCACCTGTTTTTCCTTCATGAAGAGCAGTTTGTACATTTAATAGACAAACGTTTTACATTTTTGTTTTTTGAAGACACGATTACCCTTGTCAAACTACTCATTAATATGGTAGCGAAGTAATTTTTCATTGGACTCTGACCGTTTCCGACTTTGGCAAACTTTTATGGTTGAGTTATAATAATGGCACGTTGAAACAATTAATAATTGTCCTTCTAGGCATCGACAAAAGGGTAATCTTCTTAAAACGGGTACGCCACGTCTGGGCTCAGCTTCCTCATCACAAAATGTCTCACCTCTACTGACGCGTACACTCGATAATTCGTCCTCTCGTAGCAGTCCGAACAAGGTTAGCAAGCAGTTAAACTCTGTCTATGTGTCGGTGGAATGCACCATGGTTTACAGCGTGATGATTTTTAGTTTCACAGTAAGCGCTGTGAGAAGCATGTTTTACTATCAATCGGCACGTTTTCAACATTTTGTGGCTGGTTTTTGCAATTTATGCATACTAGGTGGTCTCTCGTTCGTATTTTTGCGGCTCTTACAAGCAGAAGCATCGTCGATGAACGAGATGCGCGCACGATTCACAGTCTGATTGTACACAGCGCGCTTAGAAATCGAATTATTGTCGCTGGAACCGGTTTCAATGACTTTGTTCTAATCTGTGAAGTGAAAATGTGTGAAAAGACTGAGATATGAGGGATCATAATGGTGACTTTTGACTTTTTTCGCGTGCACCAGTTCAAATGTATAGGCCATAAATCTTGCGAGACGAGGGGCAAGGTCTCGGAAGGTATCGTCGTGAGATCATCAGCGATAAGCGCTGGTTAGAGGGGTTCCGGCCCCATGATTATGGTATGGTGGTTTTCATTCTAGAATTTTAAAAAAAGTAAAAAGTTTTTTTGGTGGTATTGCGGCTCGATCGCCAGTATTTTTTTGTACAAAACGTGGACAATTATGGTGATAAATTCACTGGAAACGAATTCAGAAATACAGTAAGGGAAAAAACAAGCAGGTCCCTGGATAAGAGGAGGGAACGGGGGTGCTCAGGAGGGGGAGCAGGGCTGAACCTTTCATCACAGCCCGTATAAAGTAGACGCTGATAAACTTGAACGAATACTTCGAGGATGGTGATCCTGTTTTTTTCCAAATTCTAGTTTTTACGAGGAGTTTTATATGCGTTCAAGGTAGTAAGCTCGTGGGAATATATCACTGAACCATTTTGGGCGCTAATAACCCTGGGGTTCACACATGTAAGCGCTTGTTGATGTGTGTGTATCATTGCCTTTGTTTTTTTTCTCTTGTCTTCCCCCGGTCTCACCCTGAAGTTTGTGTAGGTTCCCTTCCAGTACACTGTGAACTCCTTTTAAGCTTGGCGAAACGGTACAAGCGTCATTTGAGCACCATTTCTCAGTTTTCTTCAGGTTTTTGATCTGTAGTTTTGACAAGATCGACAGGAGTCACAGAGTGCTTGACAGGGGAGCAGGGTTTACAGGGCGTCAACAAGGTTGTCAAGTATTCTCGTGTGCAGCGTACATAATTTGGTATACTGTCAAGCACCTACAGGTGTGCCACCTCAGCGTTCAATTTTGAACTATTTTTCTTGCGAAGAAGGCCGATATCAGTTTCGAGTAGGTTTGCTAGGCAAAACACGAATTTAAATTGAATCTCATCGTGTAAAGTTTGATCAGCGCCCAAGCGATAACATTTTTTTATGAATTCAACAGAACAGGGGTAATCCTTGCTCTCCAACTTAGGATGCTTTCATACTTTGCGTCAGCGACCACCAGCGGCTAGGAAAGTATGGATATCGTTCTAGCGAGCGCCAGCGTCTAGCAGCGTCCACCAGTGTATAGCAGCGTTTTCGCAGGCAGTTTCGCTCAAGTTCAACAATGCCTGCGAAAACGCTGGTGGACGCTGATGCAACGTGTGACCGCAGCCTTAACGAGATAGCTTGCGGCGAGCCCACAAAGGATTGTGAACGAAAATTGGCGAAAAAAAATTCCGAAAAAGTCTGAAGGCCGCTGAGCGCTCAAGTTTTTTTTTCAAAATAATCATCATTGTATGCCATGGTGTCCACAGATATAGTTAAAGTCCCCTAACTTTCATCATTTATAAGTTTTTTTTTCAGTTTGCCATTTCTACGGGTTCCAACGGCAATGCTTCTTTACAAAATAGTGGTGAGTGCTTAGTAACGTTTTCTGGCGCACTTCGGCAACAGGGGGGGGGGCATTCTGCACATTTGCTTTTCTCATCAACGTGTCGAACCTGTGAAGTATTGTGAAGCCACGAAATGATACCAGCCAAACCTGTAGGGGTATGTGACAAGAGGATCGTTATTCGCCGCGCTGGTGGGCGACGACGTCGCGCCCGCAAATGACCATGGCTTCAGGTGGTAGATGGCGACAACGGCAATTCAGAACCGAAAATAGTCATGAATGTCTACGATGACGGGGTCTACATGAAGTCCGGTGCTCCAATCGACAGGTTAACACGAGTTAAGAAAACGCCGCGCCCATCGCCGCGCATGGTGGAGCGGCAAATTACGATTCTTTTGCCCGTCTACTCGTATAGACCCCGTGTCATCTCCTGTAAAGCAATGAAACACCATACATTTGCCATGGTGGTTCGACGATCCTGCGCCAGCTTCACAATAGTTCACAGATTTCATCAGAGTGGGACTTGTAAACCGAAAGTAGTGAAGCAGCGAGCGTACGAAATGCCCCCTCTAATCCCATCGCCCAACTGCGCTTGGTTTTGTGACAATTATCCGTGAATAGTCAACGTACGCTCCCATGAACATGTAGTGACTTATTGCGATCCACATTTTCCATGGTTGCTTTGTCTAGTCGGTCTTGTGATCCATTCAGTGAGTGGTGTGTGACGACGACGAACCCGTTTTGTATCAACGCACATCGCACTCGAGCGCTCGCTCACTCACATGCAAGCATTAGTGTGTGTTCGTGCGAATTACCCCATTGCCGTTATCATAGCGCGCGTAGCGCATTTTGTAATGGAACAATCGGTACGGTATCGATGATGCATCGTCCGACATTGGGGGAGCTGTGACGTATAGAATCGAGAATGTTTTGTTGGTAGTTTGGCAGTAATATGAGGAATACAAAAATTGACGAGCCATCATGAATGCATTTTGTATAGAAATATGGTGGAAATTGATGAAACCGATGTGAACGGTGGTGTTGGCATTTCACTGGTTCAGCTCTACAAAATGTCGTATCACTCGCTTGAAATTTTCAATTTGCACGTTTGGCGCGGCTCGGCGACAAGTTTGGGGGACGGGAGGGGGGGGGGGGAGGAGCAGCATTTTGCACTTTTGCTGCTTCACTAATTTTGGTCAACAAGCCTCATCCTGGTGAAACCTGTGAACTTTTGTGAACCCGGAAAGCTCTTAAAGCCACCATGGCAAAACCTATGAGCTCTTGTAAGTTCACGAAAGAGCTTTCGATGGCTGTACACGTCAATAGGGAGAAACAAAAGTGCAAAAAGCCTCTCCCCTCTCCCCTGTCGCCAAACTGCCCGCAGGTTCGATAACATGTACGTGTGGAAAAGCGTTGTACTTTGTACAAATTCGCTTGTTCGGTATGCGTACTCACCTGCGCAAGGTTTTGAATAGAGCGCTGTACTTTTGCGAATTATCTGGAATATCCACATTTCAATGTAGTCGCGTTCAGCTGAGTGGATAGCGATGATGTTTTCAAAATTATTAATATTCGTTCGTGGACGCAGGGCTCATGGCAGCACGTCTTACGGTGATCCCAGCGAGGGGGTCGTATAAGTACGCTGGAGGAAGGGATTGTATTTCCCGGACAAAAATGTTTGACTTATATGGATTTATCCCGAGTGCGTACTCACCCTTTCCCGACTACACAATGACAGGACGTGCTCTGATAGAAGTATTTATGGAGTGATATATAAGTTTTGCCTGTACCGCGAATTATTGACTTTTGAACAATTGCTTCCAAGGTACAGCATCAACGGGAGAATCCCATCAGGAGTAGTTGTACTTGATAACGGGAAAGAGGGATCGCGTTGCCTTGCGAGGAATTTTTCGAGAAATTTTTTTCCAGTTATTGAAGTTTTGATGTTTCTCGATTTTCCCGTCCGTTTCATGTTCACTAGGTATCCCTCACAACCCCTCCCCCCTCCTTTACATTCGGCGCCATTCAAAAAGTACATGCATGCTTCACATACACCTATTGAGTAGTCTGATATTCTTATAGTAATTTAGTAGTTGATTCGTGACGAACTCCTCCTCCTCCCCACCTCTCCAACGGAACCTTTTCTATGGATTCTGGAAAGGTTTTTGGAAATGTTGGGATAACCAAGGAATGTAGTGGGTAGGATACTATGAAGAACTTGTGGGGGGGGGGAGTGGAGAGGTCGTATTGACACCGTCATTCCACACATCCTGATGCTGCACCCTGTTCTCCACACATCCTGGATGCTGCACCCTGTTCCCTCCACCCGCTTAGTCGCGGAAAAGTTGTCCCTTTGGGAAGTGGTCAGAAACAGTGGCCATGGCTCGACTGGTTGAATGCTTTCCACCACTATCGGTGAAAAGTAGTGAATGGAATAACGGATAATGTAGCTAAGACGGAAATATTGGTTCAACTTCAATCTTTTCTCAGCATGTATATCAGAAGTGGATGGATGCTGATCGTGGGCGCGAAAAATCAATACCAATGTGATTGCATGAATCTGCAACGAACATGAACGGGGCAGTTTGCATGGACACATAACTGTCTATTACTTTAACATTTATGGGGGTATAGATGTGATTTTTAAGTTCGCTTTCGAAATGTTATGGAGTTCGGGTCCCGTTAACCTTTAGAACTATTTGCAGGCTCTTCGGGTACAGCTAGAGCGACGCCCACGCAACATTTGAATAGCGAGTTGCGAAAGAAGAAGCTACGTCAACGGATAATTCAACTAGTCGTATTGGGGAAATTTTCTGGTGCTGATCTAGTAAGTTTTGGGTTCTATACTTTTTGTCCCTTTTGATGTTCTTGGCTCAATAAGATCGCATTTCGATTACCTTGTAGGTCTTGCGCCAGTTGCGTAAAGATGGGCTAAACGAGGAAGCGGGTATTGAGCGTCGTGTCGAAGACATCGTACGCGAAGTGTCTGAACCGTCTGGTAGCGGTTCGACTAAAATCACTCTGAAACCATCGCTTTATGGTGAGGTGAGTAGTCTCGCTATCAGTTTAGATTTGGATCTCATTCAACGGCTGTGGCGTGGGCGCAGTTCGGCTTGGTGTGGGCATTTTGCTAATTCCCATCAATCAGTACCGATGTCTCTTGTGGAGACCTGGTGCCCTCGTAAAGCTATGCAATAGCACTCGCACTTGACAAAAGTCTACAGATCTTACCAAGGTCAGACTTGTAAGGCAAAATGCCTCTCCTGAGCCGAATAGCGCCGTGGCCTGGACCCACAAGTCGTTAGAATCGCATTCAGGGCAGAAAAGCAGGCATCATTAATTAATTGGTTTGAGTATTGATGACATCGATTTCAATAAGGGAATTCAAGGTGGATACTCGGTGGTTATGGTACAATCAAGAAGAGAAGGCCTATGTACGTCGTATCACTCAAGGTTTGTCGTCGGCTCAGACGAAAAGCAGTACATTTGCACCAATGCGAAAAAGTGGCATGGAACGTATGCAGGCTCCGGGTCATTCGTCATCGAATTCTGTCTCATCAGGACATACTGTTAGTCCTGAAGGTTAGTATTCTTTCTGAGTTCAGCTCAGTGCAAAACTTTTGAAGGATCATGAAGGAGGAGTAATCATATTCTCCTCATAATGTCCACGATTTCTTTCTGCCTAAATGGGTAGTTTAGCCATACCAACTCCACCAAGCTCTCGACCAGCTTCGGCCGTATCAGCTCCTATTCGAAAGACACCTCCACCGAAAAACACGAGCGTTACAATGTCGAATGCGAGCCGAGAACAAACGCCGACGTAAGTGGTTCTTTAGCTTCTATATTCAGCTTTTATGGAATTTCTCCTTGCCCTATTTGTGTTCCAGTTTAAAAAATGTAGCTCTTTTTTTTCTTTTCACGGCAGTGACGGCTCTGGCAGCCAAAGCGCGTTGCATGTTGGGGATCCCCAGCTAGGGAGATCGTATTTAGCCGTTTGATCGCTGGAGTAAGGAGGGGTCGTATTTGCTCTCAAGGTGCCTTTTCGATTATTGACTTCTCTCGATTTTTCTGTTCCATATATCTCCACTTTCCCTCATGGTGAAGGGGGTGGCACCAGAGGAGGAGCTCTCGAAAGATGTCGTATTTT
>MU966723.1:44746-57565 GCA_036418165.1 Cooperia oncophora
CTCTAAGTGTAAACTTTCTTTATACCTTTTGAATTCTTGGCCGAAAGAGTGAAAGGTGAAACAAAGCGAGGAGTTGCATCCGGGCAAGTAACACTAATTTGTGCAGCAGTCGGGTAGCTTGGAACGCTTCGCGTAGCACCCGCAGATATTGTCCCTGCGGACCAAGGAAGCGTGAGGAAGCAGAACCATTCCAGCCTTCTCCACCAACTGAAGGGTCTTGAGACGGCAACATTCAACTGAAAAGGCAGTCATGGCCCCGCGCAGGTCCGGCTCCAGCACATGCCCGTTCGTGAGCAGGGATAATGATTTTTATTAGACGGTTTTTTTCCAGAACGTTGTGCCTTTAAAGGCACAGTTCGCGACCGCAAATTGCGGGAAACGGAACTCAAATAGGCACAAAAAAGTGCTAAGTATCTGATTAGCGGAGAAAAGCAGCAGAAAAAGCAGTCCGAAATGTTATAGAGAAAGATAACATAGTGGCTACTAGCTAGTAGCTAGCAGCCGGTGAGGGTCGGCATGGGCCTAAGGGGTGTCCATGGGCCTAATTAGTCAGCTTCTAGCGGAGTTCTTGCCGTTTTTCACATTTTGAAAGTAGCGCAGCCTCAAAAATCGCCTTCCGGATCGTCCGACACATTTGAGAGGTCATAGCCTTATTTTATCGCGGAATGTGCCTTTAAGTTGCGAAGAAGAGAGGTTGATTTGTGTAGAGAATCATCTTAAGTGAAATTACCGCGTATTGCGCTACGAGAAAGAAATGTCTCGTTGAACAGTTACCGCGCAAATCGTGTTAGAAGAGTCGATGAACGTTCATTATCCCAGTAGAGAAACCCACAGCCCGGGACCTGACTCATTTTCGAAGTCAAACTATTAGAGAAAGCGATTTTATGGCATTTTGCTGCATTCAAAGAGTAGCCTGTACAGTGAGCATTGCATATGTTCCCTCCAGTGAGCAAACTTCTAGAACACCAAAAAACAAAATGAAGTATAACCTGATCCACCCTTTATGTATAGAAAATTCGCTGAGAGTTCTTCCGCGCTCGCATCGGTGGTTCCTTTCCGTCATGACGACTCCTTTAGAATGCAATCTTCGGCACTATTGAACTAGTCCTACCCCAAAAACAAAAAAAAATTTTCGCTGAAACGTTGCCTATAGGTGTAATTCGATGCCCTGATCACGAATATCACATTCGTTTCGAGCGCTGGCGTCATTTGGCGCCCACCACTTTTTTCACCAAAGTTGATGAAAACTTGCATATGGGGGTTAATCGACATCCTGATCACGAATATCACACTGGTTTCAAGCGCTGGCGCCATTTGGCGCCATTACGCGCCAATTTGGCGCCATATTGGCGCATAATGGCGCCAAATGGCGCCAGCGCTCGAAACCAGTGTGATATTCGTGATCAGGATGTCGATTAACCCCATATGCAAGTTTTCATCAACTTTGGTGAAAAAAGTGGTGGGCGCCAAATTGGCGCATAATGGCGCCAAATGACGCCAGCGCTCGAAACGGATGTGATATTCGTGATCAGCGCATCGAATTACATCTATAGGCAACGTTTCAGCGAAATTTTTTTTGAGTTTTTTGGGGTAGGAATAGTTCAATAGTGCCCAATCTTCCTATACTTTAAGGGTGGGTGGGGAGGAAGCAAAGTTCCGTTTAATCTCTCACGTCAGGCTACATCATCGTCTTGATGGGTGGAAGGTCGGCGTCAGTACGATCCCCCTCCCATTTTCCTCCTCTGACGACCCCTTTGCCATCCTACCTGTCATCTTGCTCTTCCAACTTCACTCCAATTTTACAGAATGATTTCCAGTTTCTTTTCTCCAAGAAAACTCTCTCTGGGTTTCTATAAAAGAGCACCTGCGCAGTTGACAGAGGTGGTCACTTGACGGAACTGATTTTGAAAATCTGGTACAACTAATGGTAGCACGTTAGCTACATTCTAGATCAATAATGTGGTAAACGTGACTGCGTACTACAACTAAATGTGGCCATGATTGTTTTGGAGAGATACTTCAGTTTTGACGCAGTTGTGGTCGTGTCTCTTACCGACACTGAACAAGATGACAGTTGTCTCAAACTGTAAAATTCCACTGCCATGTTCAAATGCCACGCCTACTCCGTCTTAGGGATGAGTAGTGTACCACCCTCGCATCATTGATGTCGCTGTGTAAACTGATCACTTCGGAAATCGTTGTAATTATGGAATTTCTCAGCTCACAGTTTCAAAAAAATTAATTTTGAAACTTGAAACTTTTTAATTTTCTATGTTTTGAAAATATTTTGAACAGAAATAAAAGCTGGTGGACAGAAATCAAAATGGGAAGGGCTTGTTTAGCATACGATTTTCCGCCCCTCTATATTCCCAAAAATCTTAAATCTACCGTATAATGTAACAGTAGAAATCTTCTGCAATGCACTATAAGTGTACATATAGTTCTACGAGAATGTTATGAAGCCGTAACTCGTGAATGACTCATGGAGCCCAAGACGCGCTCCCTGTTTTTCCGTTGACGCATCGTTTAGACGAATTCGGCGTATAACACATCGAACACGGATCATGAAAGAGATAGCACGCTGCTTCGACGACATTACACACGGCTCTTAGTTTTTGCTTTGGTGATCTTGATATGAAACCGTTCAACCATTCCCCACCGTTTTATTGCCACCGTTAGCGTTTGCAACTTTTCAAGTATCCGTCGGAGCGGATCAGTGAAAATTCTCCTATTTCCTGCTTTCCTATTGCATTGCAGCTTCTACAGTACATACTTCTGAGATGGGGAGAACTTGGCTGCACACTACGGTGCAAGATGTGACTTTGTGGGATATTTTCTCTTGGGACAACTGTCATCCTTCCTTGTCCTTAAAAAACCAGATGAACACAATTGTTCCAATGGGCTATATTCTGCAATACGCGCAGCCACAGCCAAGTTCAAATAGCACCCAAGCCGTAATTGTAATCCTGCAGACTACGGATAAAAGAGAGCACACTTACTGAATAACAATTTGCTATTTTTAGATCTGCGAATCCCAAGTCGGCCGGAATCAGTCGAAGAGTGTTCTATTTTCCTCTCTCCGATTCTGCAGACATGTAGAGAAATTTTTATCGTAGCAAATTCTTCGGTTTTTGAATTCCGAGCTTTTCCGTGTCTCCAGAACCGCAAGTGTGAATGCTCCCTTATCACTGCGTTCCTTCACTTGCTATCGCTTGGTAATAGAAAACGAACCTGTTTTCATTAGACAAAGATTATATCTGCTGGTACACGCTGCGTTCTATACGTGACGGTCCACTTGCGACTACTTAAAGTTAAAGTTAGTTAAAGTCGTCATCCGGGCAGTTGATTATCCTTCACGGACGTGAATTCTTTTTTTGTTTCTGTATGGAGTGCAATAGAGCGTTTTCACGATTTTCTTAGGTGTTTGTTTAATTGTTTAATTAAGTCGTCCAAAAGCAGTGAAAAGTAGGAAAAAATGACTAAACCAGGCCGGAAACGGTGATCGCCGCACACAGTTCCTACGTACGCGGTCGCTGCTGCAGCCGCGTCTGCGGCCCCTTGACGACCGCCCTAATCAACTGCCCGGATGACGAGTGTATATCGCTTTGCAGTTTCACAATAAAATATCAGTAACCTTTTTTCGACAAATTTTTGCGCTTTTGCAGCATGGATTTTTGTACAGAGTACAATTACCAGCTTGTGTTATTCAAATGATCAAAGGTCGTATGCAAAAACAAAAACACTCGGATGGTTATTCCTTTGACTACATATCATTGTGTGAGTCCGGAACCCTTAATTCTTCCCAGTGTTCAAGAAAAAGTGTGGGAATCTCTTCACTGTTTTGTATTCTCTGAGAACACACGCATGAGCTTGCGATGCTTTCTTTGGTCGTGCGTTTGAATGAACGTATTGGAACCAACCCATCAATTAGTGGTCAATCCGCAGATTTTGATCACTTCAACCTAGTGTTTCAGATAGCGCTGTCTGGTAATTGGCGCTACCAACGTCATTCACACACGTGGTCCAGGGTTGGTAACGAGCAGATGTATGGCGTTCCTGGCAGGACCGGTGAGTAGTTTCTACTTGTAGCTCTTCCCTGTGCATGTTTTACAACCTATGGACGAGGCACTGAATACCTTTTCAAATTTAGTGGTTCACAGAGTCCGGATCCCGTAAGTCATGCTGGTGTTGCCGAAACCTTTTTTCCGAAGTCCACTGTTTTTAATAGCCATTCTTACTGTCTAGAGTCTTTACCACCATCACGCTGATCTAACTCCTTCACTGTGACATTCTTCTGAAAAGTCGTTCGCGGGTTAAGTTACAGTTTTTTCGAAGATGGAAGTTCGACGGAAGTCAACTGGGTCATACAGCTCTGCAATCTCATAATATGCGACGCAACCACAGAAACTGGACAGATACCTCGACAGCAGATAAAGGGGATCATAACGGCCGAGCGATGTTCTGCGACATGATGCTTGATCCTGGTGGCATGCCCCCCCCCCTCAATGACCTCACTTTCATGCGGTACACATGTCACGCTCTGTTTCTAATTTTAGGTTAGCTCTAGCTGCCATGGTCTGTGATACTTATGCTTGCCGTAGTGATCAGTGCTTCGCAGTGAGGCACTGCCATTGTGTATGACTCCTACTGACGTTCTCCGATTTGTCTTACTATTTTTTTTGTACACGCGCCCTTGCTACCGTACTTGTCACGTGATAAGCTTCTGCGGAAGGGTTGTTCTTAGGAACTCGGAGCTCAAATACGGAAATCAAAAACGGATACGGAAATCAAAAACGTTCAAATAGGTCGGCAGTAACTAATTCTTCAACACTTTCAAGTTTCCTACCCACCATCAGCTTACAGCCGTTGTTTTTCCTCGAACATCCTAGTGAAAATCGATTCTTTTAATGCCTACTTTACAGTCTATGGCATCTTGTCTGGAAGTGCTTCTCTACCCACAGTGCGCAACGGCCAATTAGAATTTCAAACTGATGAGCAATCGTCCTTGGTCTCACCCCTGTTCGCCGACTAGAACCACTCCAGCGCATCTGACATTGCGTCCATCACAGGACTATCTCGTACCTCGGACTGAAATGAGGGCTTCAGAGGAATAACCTGCTTAGACACCTACAGAGCTTCAAAGTTTCAAACCACATGTCATGTTGACAACAAGGTCGAAATTTCCAAATCAAAATTGCCATTTGGGAATCTGGGAATGAAGCCGCTTAAGGGCTTATTGTTGCGTTTATCATGTCTAACACTTTATAGTATGCCCAAAACCAAACTGGGATTCATATCGAAACCAACTAGATGCACGTCGCTACGAAGTACGAGAAGTGCGTGACCCGTACGCTGGCAAACGAAGTGGCAGACAACTAGAGCGGTATGATGATCGCCCCGAATGCGATGGAAATGGGTAAGTGGATCAAAAATTTTGATTTGTTTTTGTTCCATTCTTGTTCAGTGGTGTATGGTGTTCGCGGGCGCGTGGTGGCTCTGGGAACACCATGGACCGAACGATAACCAGGGAGAGAGAGAGAGTGGGGAAAAGTATTGAAGTATGAGTGTCGAATTTTACCAAACTCGTCTTCGGCAAGTTGCAGTGTGTTTACTTGGAACTAGACAACTCCCAGCTCAAATTATCATTATCAATCATCATTGGTGACCATAGGCGTTAAAAGCAGAACATTGTGATATCGTGGCAGCTCTGATCAGTGCAGAATATTGCTTGGTAACTGTTGTTCCGCTGGGACCGCTAGGAATTCCAGTCAATACGTCACGCCATCATTGCCGTTAGCCTGTCATACAGTTGATTTCGTCTCAGTCAATCGGGGCGGTTTTAAGATGAAACGGGTCACCCGCGCATTCCTACCACTGGTTATTTTGTTGCTAACCACTAATCAATTGCCACTGGTAGAGCAAGGCAGCTGAAGGCGGGCACTATCTGCCTCTCCTGACACCGCCCCGACTGGATGAGTCGTTATCAACTATATGTGCTGTGGGCAGACGATACCAAATCCGATTACCCTCGTCCTATGTTCAAATCTAGTATCCACGTAAATCACTCTCGGGAGCGTCAGCCCAGGGGCTAGACCCTCCATAAAGGGCGGAACCTGTTGTATAATCCTATCAATCCAGTAGAAGGTGATACTTTGTACGTGGTGGGCTTTACTACACGGAATTTCTTCCTCTCAGTGCTGTGGTAACCAGCGAGTCCTATTGCAATCAGTGGCAAAGGGAGAGTGAGAAGCACGCTGTTTGGTCCTACAAATTAGAAATATTTATCTATTCCACCACAGCTAAGGGCCACGCGTTTCGAAAATGATGCTGCTCGAGATCCTGAAGCTTAGTTGGGGAACTTCACCACTGAATTCGCATAGCCCTGACTTAGCTCTTTCCGGCTGTCCTTTAATATTATTCCTCAGCGGCCATTTTCTGAAAAAAAAATACGAGAGTCCAAGAGCGAGTAATAACATCCGAGAGCACCTCAAAAATGACGTGGCTGCTTTCTCGGCACGGAACCAAAACGATTCTGGAAGCAAGGCAACCATTCTTCACTTGCTGGTTGGCAACAAGTTGCCGATGGTTCGGGACAACCAAACAGTTAAATATTGCAGTTGATGAGGTGGAATTGAGCGAAACAGCATGATGTTGGAAAAAGCCGCAAAATTGCGAAAAGCTCTAGCGCTATATTTTAAACTGCGAAACATTTAATGTTGCCTATCTCTTAACGATTTAATCGAAACATAGTTTATTCCTGGAATAATGGTCATGTCTGTTCCAGTGCTCAAAACAAACTGCAGCGTTCACATAGCGAACGGAATCAAAGAGCGAGCACGAGCCATCATGAAGAAAATGGACCTGCGTTCCAGCAGTCGGTATGTACTGCACAATTCTTGAGTTTTGATCCTTGTAGTACCGAAATGAAATGAGTCAGGAGAAGTAAAATACTCACTGAAATCGAACTGTGATGTTCTAAATCTGGAGCTGAAGGTGTTGCAGTAGAGATACCTTGAAGTACTATAGATCCTGGAGAACGAGCGCGACATCATGGTCAAAACATTCGACAAAGACCCGTGCGAGGGAATCCCCAGCGGAGGACGTTGTTTGGTCGCCGCTGGAGGTTGGCGGAGGGTCTTATTTACACTTAGCGCGTTCTATATTATTTATCGGGATCAAAATGCTTCGGGAGGTTTCGGGAGGGCAGAACTTCCTCTGGCTCAAAGAGTATCAGGCAGTTCGAGTCGGTGCTACTTGGTCTCGCAGCGCGCCCCTCATCCGAACTATGTTAACACCTAATATCTGCTTTTCAGCCCCCTTACCTGCCAGATTTTCCTATTACGCCCAGGCGCAGCTCGTGCAAGTCGGGGCCAAGCGCAATTCGTTTCCGATTTTCTTGCAGCAGATTTATTTGAAACAAGGAAAAATTCAACAATCTTGTTCTTCACCATAATGTATTTTGTGCAGTATTTTCAAGAGTGTTTTAACGGATTTAGACGCCTTTCAGACGTCGTAAGGACTCACGTCACCGTGAGCCCGCGGCGATGGTGATCGGCGACCCTGTGTTAGTCTCGTATGATTCAGCAAGTCCGGAATCGATGAGGATGTTGTCACGGCCCAATCATCTAGATGGTACACTGTTGCATATTTTCATTAACCATATAGGCTGAACTCGTGCACGAACTAGGTTACAAAACTCAACGTAAGGCTTGACTGATGCCGTGTGATTATTAACAATCTCTTTTATCACTTCGACTACTTGTTAATCATATTTGCTCTTTTTGCAGCCATCTAACTCGGCTAGTGTGCTTAACCACTGCATTCACATTTAGCTCGCGCTCACGCTGGGACAACGAATGGTGTGTCGGCCATTACAGCTGCTGCTGACAGACAAGCTCGTAGCAAAAGTGCACGCCGTCAGGGTGTCGTGATGCTGTCGCCGTCATCACCGGATTCTTCGGAAGACTCATTCCTCTCATCGGGTCATCGGCGACCTCCAGGCACGTCGTCGAGCGCGCGACGAGATCGCTCCGTGCCTCCTCAGCTGGTGGACAATGATTACGACTACGCACCCCAAGAACGTCTACGCAGGGAGCGGGGATCGTATGAACCATATCTTTTTCCATCATCGCCCGGCAACATGAATAGGTATATTTTTCTTAGTAAAAAAAAGTCTTGGATGTTGCACATGACTATGACTACTACAATATGAAATCTCTGAGGGAATCGTTTGGGTGGTTTTTTCGAACAAAATTCTCTGAAAGTAGCTTTCCTCAATGACATATATCTCACGAGTCGCACATTAAGTTAAAACCCTTGGATTTCACCATTTCCAAAAAGGGAGTTCCCGAAAGTGAGGAAAGGAGGTTGCCGAATGCGAAACTTCTCTGATATTGAGCAGAAATCTCACGAGTGTAGCATGTTAATGTACAACTCCTATAAGAGCCAGCGTTCTTTCCGCTCTTAATATATCAGGTTGAGGAAATATAAATACTATTCGGTATTCCTCCCCTCAGATAGTGAATGTCCCTCTTGAAGAACATGCATAGGTGCCAGCCGAAGCACTTGAACACCCAGATCCCGGCTTCATCGATTCTTTCATTTTTAACTTTTCTGTAGTCAAGAACCACGGACTGCTACAAACGATAGTCAGGGTAATATTAGGGTCATATGGAATGTGGAAAAGGACGTGCTATAGTTCATTTGGGCTGTCTTTTGCTGTGTAATACTTGTATCGCGTAGCCGCATACTGTCGTGGAAGTGCATAGGTATCATCATTCAAAGACAGTTCCCGCGATCAAGCGATCCACGAAATGCCTTTGTGCATTTGCCATCGTTAACCGCATTCGCAGAGAATATACCACTTTCTCACTCGAAACGGCGAGATAAAGAAGCTAGAGACGCGTGATTATTGCAACCATTGCAACCACGATTACTTTCACTCTGCAAGACAACGGCTTACAAGCGGAATTGCGTGTGTACATAGCGTTGCCTGGAGCGTCGTAGGGTGATTTCCTGTGCTCTTGCCGGGAATGGTTGCACGTCGAATCCTGCTGATTGGGCTTGCCGACGTCCGACAAACTCGTCCAAGGCGCCCACTGCTAAGGGGGACCTCTGTCCAGAGTGTTCGGACTTTTTTTTCGCTTCTTCCTCTACTGGAGAGTTACTCATGGGCTAGATTCATGTTGAGTACCTACTACCCGTAAAGCCGTTAAATCAGCAGCATAGAAATGAGTAGTGGTCGTCCTCTTGGTTACTCTTATATAGTACCACAAGCTCGCTGCGGATAATCTTTGGCCTCTAAGCTCACGTCTCCGCCCCGGAATCACAAGTTCATCTGCAGCACTTACTCTCAAGGGAAGCTCGGCTGCGATTTCGGGTGGCTTACACTATGCATAAAATTTACAGTGGTAGACATTCAGAACAAGTAGCGGTGACATGGACCAATACTCCGGAATGCGCTCTTCTCAACTGCTAGAATAACATTACCAGTAAATGAACGATAACACAGTAAAAGAAAAATAAAGAGAGCGCGCGTCAGTATTTCCTCAACCTAGTTGTTAGCGTAGTGTAACCTTAAAAAATACGACCCAGACAATAGCATATATTGCGTCGTTCTTTCAGAAATGCTGCACCGCCGCGGTTGAATCGTCGTGCTCTGCAGCAGGCCTGTAGCCACCTTTGACGGTGGTGTATCGCCGTACTATGGAAGTGGCGGATATTCGTCACCAGCCTTACAGTAGTCCCTACAGTACTCGCTCCTATCAGTCACCACCAGTGCCCGTCAGAAATCTTGTCATCCAACCGGACGGCTATTTTATGCATGGTGATCATTGACGTGCTCCTTTACTAATCACTTATCACTTATTTTGCACGGTTAACAATAGAAAGCTGAAGTTTCGCGTTGAGTTCCTTGACAAATTTTTCATTGGTTTTTTTGTTTCAAATCTATTAGTGCTATTTGGTCCTCTTTAGATGTCTCACCGGACAGTTCGCTATCTCGCCTACGTCCACCTCGCTCTGAGTCACCGTCGACGTCAAGCGGAGTCCCACAATTACGTGTCGACACGCATGCGATCAAGGTATTGGGGAGAGATTTCTATTTGATCAAGCTTCTCTCAGGATGAAAATTGAAGAGAAGGCTCAATTTCGTGCTCCCCATGAGATATTTTAGTAGTACTAGGAAGAAACGGCGAGCAGGCGGTTGCATTTGTCGATAGGGGACTCCTCCGGCTTTGAAGTACGGTTCTGCGAGCACCGAGCTAATTTTTCCGGTTACAACCGCTAAGGTATTCGGAAGATGGTAGGTGGAGTAAGGAAGGGCGAGTAGTACCAAAAACACGGCACTGTACGTTGGGATCTCCAGCGAGGGGATCTTATTTAGTCGCTGAAGGGAGGGCTCGTCGTATTTGAGAATAGAAACAAAGAAACAAAAGGAAGTGAGAGGGAAAAGGGGGAAATTTCTCAATTTTTGAAAATTTGTTGAGTTTCTTTTTGGTTTCTCCTGTTCTTCTTGTTCTCCATACCCCGTCCCTGCCCCCTCTGTGTTTTGGGGAAGGAGGAGAAAATTTTGGATTAAGAATCGACCAGGACCGACTATCCCTTAATCTTCGGCATGGTTGTGATGTCAATTTAGTAGTTCACTTGAGCCGACCAAGATTGTTAACATTTATTAGGCCAACGTTTCGGCTTGTTCGCCTTCGTCAGATTCTCTCAAACGCCTAACTAAAACTGAAGACCATTTCGAGAAGCCGGTAAACCACATAACCGTATTGGACAGTAAAGATGACTTGGCTTACCTTGATCGCGGTGACGCGAGATGGACCACCCAGGCTGTACTGATGCAATAAGTGAGACCTGCCCCTCCGCCCTTCGACCTCAACCTCGACCTCACGTAGATCAAAATCCACAGAGGTCAGAGAAGGGCGCAAGCTCACGGGTAATGGCCACACACTCCTCTTTTCTGTTCATTTGGGGGTCTCTAGCCGAAATCCAGAATGCTTCCAAGGTCTTCCGCGCAGCGATCTCAGGTTCCTGCGCCAGGATAGACACGGTCACCTGGAATTCGACATCATCGTGGCAGTGAACTCGATGACCCCCCAAAGGAGTTTGGATACGTGATCTTCGCAGACCATCCAAGTGCTCCTTAACCCGTACGCGCAGCGGACGACCAGTTTCTCCTATATACTCACCATTGCACGCGAGGCAACGTATTAAATAGATCACACCCGATTTCATGCAATCTCCTGCTCTACCATGGGGGCAAACCATGCACGCCGGGGTGTCGCACAGCTGATCATAAAGGCGATTGCGAACGAGGATGCGTTTCAAATTGTTAGGGGGTATTTCTACCAACCTAACAACGTCTTGCAAGCCACATTTCTGCAGGCTTGCTCGAATCACTCGACTCACCTCTTCCGATATGAATGGGAAGCTGAACGGCACTTTGTCGGAGGATATCCCGTTAGTGAACCTACAGTGTTCAGCATATCCTCTTCGTGTTGACCCCGACTCTTTGTATCCGTTGGATACCGCAATACTCCGGGCTATTTCGAGCGATTCCTTTTCCAACCCAACATCAGAGGAGACCTTGCTTGCGGTTCTGTACATGTTATTTACGATAGCACGCTTGGTCATTTTGGGGTGTGCCGAGTCACAATGAACAAGGATGTTCTTGTTGCTCGGCTTTCGATACCACTTCGTTCTAACCGTATCTCCCCACAACTGGATTTGAATGTTGAGAAATGGTAGCCAATTTGCTCATTTAGAAGGCTTATCGATTTCGCCTTAGTGTGGCATATTATGAGACAGTCATCAATATAACGACAATAGAGAAGTGGCCTTCGATCCAGTATGGGTTTCTCTATCCTGGACATGAAGGCTATGGCCAGCACCGGTGCCAGCCGTTGTCCCATAGCCAATCCCCGCAATTGCCTATAATATTGTCCATCCCACCTGAAAATGGAGCACTTCAGACATTCCCCCAGGATCTCCATTACTTGCGAGATGGTGAACCCGAGAAGATTAAGTGTCCCTTCGTGCTCGCAAAGCAGTTCGTGTGTAGCCTCCAGTGCAGTCCTCGTTCTTCTCGAATCCTTCGGCATTCCGCACATCTCATACAGCCTGTTTGTTCGCAATGAAGTTTGGCATCAGACCGTATTGTAGACAGCGGCGTAAGAAGTGGGTGGTTTGTCTCAGTGCAACAATTTTCTGTCGCAAAGAGAGGACTTCTTTCACTAGTCGGAAGCAGTTGGCTGGCACATGTTGTAGAATCGACCAGGACCGACTATCCCTTAATCTTGGCATGGTTGTGATGTCAATTTAGTGTTCACTTGAGCCGACCAAGATTGTTAACATTTATTAGGCCAACGTTTCGGCTTGTTCGCCTTCGTCAGAGCCTGAAAGAGTCAAAAACAGATGTGACTTGTTCTCTCAAACGCCTAACTAAAACTGAAGACCATTTCGAGAAGCCGGTAAACCACCTAACTGTATCGGTCAGTAAAGATGACTTGGCTTACCTTGATCGCGGTGACGCGAGATGGACCACCCAGGCTGTACTGATGCATAACATGTACAGAACTGCAAGCAAGGTCTCCTCTGATGTTGGGTTGGAAAAGGAATCGCTCGAAATAGCCCGGAGTATTGCGGTATCCAACGGATACAAAGAGTCGGGGTCAACACGAAGAGGATATGCTGAACACTGTAGGTTCACTAACGGGATATCCTCCGACAAAGTGCCGTTCAGCTTCCCATTCATATCGGAAGAGGTGAGTCGAGTGATTCGAGCAAGCCTGCAGAAATGTGGCTTGCAAGACGTTG